>JAQIVF010001897.1:0-12397 GCA_034698365.1 Steganacarus magnus | reverse complement strand
CCCTTATTACGTATACACAACAGTGTGTACAAGTTTGTTAAAAAAATTGTTAATCTCTACGCTTTATCAGATAATTTGTTAATAATAATAATGATGATAGTTATAGCTAATGATAATAAATTTAACTTTAAGCGTAAACGGAGTAAACGGATGTTAATGACACTGAAAAAAAAGAAACTACAATCAAGAAGGTTAATCAACGCTTAAAGTATTTAGTTATAATCATTAGCTTAAATTTAAACAAAAGTTACACATACATCGTGTGCTTATTGAAGTGAAACGCTTAATGGATTTCCTATTATTAGTGTTGTTAGGCTTAAATTATTTTCCAAGTAAATAACTTACATAACAAAAATAGGCATTTTCTTCTGTCACTGTAAAGAAGAAAAAAAACTTTTCAATTTTAAAGTTCGAAGTTTTTTTGTTCGAAGAATATAAATTAGAATTATCCATCAAATTTACTTAATAATAAGAATTTTTAATGGGTGTGTGTTTATGCGTGTTGTGTGTGTGTCTATGTGTGCGAATCTCATTGAAATAGCACTGACATAAACATTGTTAATTTTTCACAATAAAACGCAATATGACTGCGAGACATGATATATGTATATCAGAGAGAGAGAAAGGAATTTTTTGGACTAAAGTAGTTATTTTTTGATCTGTCTTCGCAGAAATCAGACCATGTATTTAACAATGTTAGTGTGGTTGGTGTGTGTGTGTGCATGTGGTGTGATGTGCTATGCGTATGAGTGTGTGTGTGTGATGCGTGTGTGTGTGTGTGCCAAATGTATGGCCACCAACGATGTAGGCGTCAAATAGCCAACAAGTGAAACTAAATTATGGGCTATCATTGTCCAACGAGGACTCAATGATATCTTAAATATTTTGATCCCAAAATTGGCGCTTCTATATGTCAGAAGTTTTGACTGTTTGAATGCCAATTTAAAGTAATTTTGCTTTTTCTCATTCTTCCTCCCAGTATTCCACTTATTATTTCTCGAACACCAAGAGATTTATTTTTTTAAAAATTGTTAAAATGTCAAGATTTTTGTTCTGCTTCACTGGGTTTTTTAAGCACAGAAAAAATATATACAGTATTACAAAACATCCGAATTAATCCAAAGGGAAATTAAATTTGTAGCCTTAATTTTTTAAGTACAATATTAACAAAAAATGAAATTAAATCAATTATTCTAATTTTGAGTTTATTATAACTTTATTTTTAAAAAAAATTAATGAATATCTTATCATACGTTATAATGCGATTGCGAAAAGTATAAAATCCCGAATGAATGAAAGAGAGGAAACAATAAAAAAAACAATGTGGAGAGAGAGAGAGAGAGAGAGAGAGAGAGAGAGAGAGAGAGAGAGAGAGAGAGAGAGAGAGAGAGATTGTGTGCTGCTTCGGGTGTCATGCAATACTGTGTCTGCTATGTAGCAGTGTATTCAAGTAATCGGCCAATGAATTAGTATGATTAAAGTAATCTATCATTTCTATCAGTCTCAACGCGTGATTGTTATACAGAGTATGATTTCAAGTGACTATGAAATGGTAAAATAATTGAGTACTAGTTAGTTATTTAGTTATTCGCTGAATATCATTTTATATCGCATATAATGTTGTAATGTTTGAGAACATTTCATTATTTTATACTCAAATATTCAATGAACTACATAGATATATAAAGTTATTTAATATTAACTTAAATATTATTGACTATTATTGACATACAGAATGTTTCTCATTATGCGTACACACACACACACACATGCATACATATTAAAAAAAAAGTATATAATCAGACCTTCAATTAAAATCGTTATGTTTTGCCACATTTTCTTGGTTATTATCGTTCATCGATTAGAAAATAGAATTAATTTTTTTCCTCTACTACTTTGAAACGAATAATAATAATATAAAAAAAAGAAGAAATAAAGCGAGAAAAAGTAATAATAGACGTTAGCACACAATGCGATGCATAATTTTGTTAAGCTATGCATTTAATGCACAACACTAGTGTATTACTCGCATATATGACTTGCTATGAGTGTTTTAGCTGTTAATGTCATTTTTTGAAATATACAAGAAGTGGAATACCTTTTTTATTATCATTATTACGAACCAAAGCCTTTTTTAGCGCAAACTTCCAGTAAAACACAGATTGTAGTGGATTGAGGTGGAGCTGGCAGTTGCTTAGGGCGGACTTATCTCATCATTTCGAGAGTCACTTTGAAGGGAGTGAACATTTGAACACTCGAAACGGGAGAACCACTGTTACAAAGCATATAATATGCCTGTTGTTTGATGATGTTATGCATCACTCCGTGTCTACAACAGTATATTGTATTGTGTGAATGTTTTTAAAAGTGCATTATTATATTTCAAAACATATGGTGTGTCCGCCGATACAGTTTAAACAGCCTATTAGACTAACTTTTCAGTAGTAGTGAGAAAAAACTTATTTTTTACGAGTAGTTTTGTTGTTACGTGCAAATTTGTTTTTTGTTATTTGTTTTGTTTCGGTTTTGTTTTAATTATATTATTGGATTTGGAAAAGGAGTCGAAACTGGCTCCACTGACAGGTAAATAATAGATTGCAGACTTGCAGTATGATCTCATAAAATAGACCATAAAAATGAAGTTATATCTATAAATGCTTGTTATAGAGATCACGACGACAACCACACACACATACCACCGCCAGCCTTATCTAATTGCGTCCATCTCTCAGTCTGGAACAGCTGTAACAGGACTATCAGGACTGGATTTCATGAGAGCGTCGGCTTTGGCAGTGACACCATCGCCATCTCCAACGTTGCAATCGGAAGCGCTGTCGCTAATTAGTAAACCATCGCACAGTCACAGTCACAACAGTCACAGCTGCACTTCGCCCACAATTAGCGCAATAACTACGGCCGACAAGGCGTTCAAAAGATCGAACGGATTCTCGATCGCGAGTTTGGTGCTGAACGAGGCTTCGTCTCAACATCACACACAGCACACACAGCAAAGCGTGGACAGAGAGAGGCAGAGACATCAAGACATCATACAACGAGTCTATAATAAAGAGATGGGTGTTCTCGAACGATGTGATCCAAAGAATTTATTAAGTGACAAACTGTTACCAATTGATGAACAGCTTAAAGCAGATTTATATAATAAGGGCGTAGTATCACCTGTCGCCAGTAGATCTGATATCGACGACGACGAGCTCAGCATCAAAGTGGATGACGACGAACGCGATCATTCGGTAAGCTTTGTGGAGATCAGTAGAGATCGCAGATTACATTACCATTTATTGTGTATTAATAAATGTTACTTTATTGCTAACTGACACACACTCACACACTCATAACTATTGGTCTGTTAGGACGACGACGATAATCCTTCGCACTCCCGCGGCGTGCATGACGAGTGTGACGCGCAAACCATTAGGAACACTGCTGAGCATCAGCACAACGACGATTTTCCCAAACGAAAGCAGCGAAGATATCGCACCACTTTCACCAGTTTCCAGCTCGAAGAGCTCGAGAAAGCCTTCTCACGCACTCACTATCCAGACGTTTTTACGAGGTATGCTTTTACCGGTCATACCTTCAGTTTTTTGTGTTTTCTGTGTGCACTTTGTCGTAGCCGTGTAATTAGCTAACTATTAAATAATAGATAGCATAATATAGCATAATATACTGATCATTTACCTAAAAACTCGTGTTCTCTCTCTCTCTCTCTCTTTCTGTTTCTCTCTTTCTCTTTCTCTCTCTCGCTTTGCCTCCACTGCGATATTGTTACACTAGAATTGCATGCAAACTCAATAATATTAATTATCAGTGCCATTCATGTTATTATTATTAATATAGTTTAGTAGTGGCACGAAATGCAATCATTTTTTATTCTAAACAATCATACAATTTTCGCTCCGCAGCGCAAATCTATGTATTTTGACTCTGCGGTAACGATTTGACGCAAATTGCATTAAAAAACTTATTTTTCTCTCGAATGAACTTTTTTATTTGACCCCAGATTTCGAAAAAGTTAATAACGGCTCGCATTTTAAATAAGTTCTCTCTCTCTCCCTCTCTCTCCCTCTCTCCCTCCCTCTCTCTCTCTCTCTCTCTCTCTCTCTCTCTCTCTTTCAAACTCAAAAAAGAAATAATAATTCATTAATAAAAACTCCCCTTTAATCTTATGATTTAAAGAGATTTAAACGGTGATAATACGTGGAAAAATTTAAAGCGAAAAAAAGTAATGATATAACCTTTCCCTACATTTAAAAAATATAATATTTAATAATAATCATTGTTCTCAATACATCCTCGCTCTATCCAATTATATTGTAATCAATTTTATAGTTTAATTGAGCACTAATATGATAAAACCATTTTTTTTTCGGCAATGGTTGTGCAATCGCTCGCTCAATGCAACATTTAATGCCGAAAAACATTTTTTCTATCTCTCTCTCTATATATATATATATATATATATAATATTATGTATAATAATGTTAGAGTTACTCAAACATGTTATCATATTTACATTTTTGCTTATACTTATTAATTTTTCTTTATTATTTATACATACATGTGCGCAGCGTATAAAAAGTTAATGACTTGATTTTTTCTCTCTAAATATTATAAATGACGCGTTTAACGTCGCAACTATATGTTCATTTTTCAATGACTATTTTGCTGTCTGTATGAGTATGTGTGTGTGTTTGTGTAATAAAAGTTAATTCAAATTAATTAAATTTCAATTTTTATGCTCAAAAAGTTTCCTGCAATTAAATTCTAAGAAAAGTAATTTTATGGCGAAAAAAAGGTTATTTCTTTCCATAATTAATTAACATATATAGTGAAAAGTGAATAATTTTTTGTTAGCAAATGCAAACTCAAATAAACACACGGCAGTATTATTGACAGCATTATATTTGCAAAATCATTTGACGGTTTTTTAATTCATTACACTTGAAAAATTAAATTTAAATTGACGTCATTTTAATGCATTACTTGTTTTTTGCGGGCAATATTTTCTGCTGAGACATTAATTGACACTTTGATAACAAAAATTTTCATATCGCGTGACAATATAATGCTGCGCTGCAACCAAACAAATTTATTGCAAAAATTAGAGATTTTCTTGTTAAAAAGAAATTTTCTTGATTTATTTTTTTCGATATTTTTTTAACTACTACTAAATCTGAGAGAGAATAAAATGTTGACCTTATGGATACGATATCTAATTTATAAAAATTTATTTCACACTCGGCATTATACCCCTAACCAACTCCTGTTGAGATTTCCAATCACAGTTTTGTTTTAAGGGCATAATTCCACTGAAACGATCAATTTTGGATGTGCTCTGCTCTCGCGAGAAGAAAAAATAACTAAAATAAAAAAAAATCTTTTCACATCTACAACGCGCACACACACCGGTGTGACCTTACATTATCGGTTGATCTTGTTTATTAAATAAAATATTCATATATATGTATATGTATATATATATATATATCTTATTTTTCGGGGTATTTTAAATTTTAATTTTTCTGAAGCGAAAGAAAACTAAAATCGCTGTCAGCTATTAATTAGTCTCCTATTAAAAATATACTACGCGTTTAGTTGTTTTTTTTGGTGGAAAAAAGAGGTTTCACAGCAATCTTTCGACTCGACACTAATTTTGTAGAATGCAAAGCGAAAATAAGAGAAGAAAAAAAATCCAGTATATTTTATAATTACATAAAAATATCTAATTAAAAAATAAGTTGTGTGTTTATTTATATATAAATTTGGAACAAAAGTAAATTTTTTTCTTTGCCTTTTATAATAATATTCTCTTTATTATAATAATAATAATCTTAAATAAGATAAACGTTACCATTTAGAAAAACATTAATAAAAAAACTTGAATAATTAGAAAATAATCTCCAAGAAATCTAAAAGGCAATATAATCGCCCACTTATTTTGTTCGCTATAATTTTTTGTTGTTATTCTGTTTCATTTTGTTGTTTGTTGCGCTGTGTGTATTTCTCTCTCTCTCTCTCTCTCTCTCTCTCTCTCTCTCTCTCTCTCTCTCTCTCTTCGTTATTTGACGGTATATTTAACAAATAAAAAATTATTATTTATTAAAAAATCTATTTTTCTTCTTCTTCTTATTATTATTATTGTTTCAATTTATTTAGAGTTGAGAAATCGTTTTATTAACGATGAATTAGGAAAATTATCAATCACTTCACTAAACGGCTAACAAATAGAAATCAAAAGAAAGAGATTTCTTTTACTACAGGTAGAAAGAAAGGGCAGAAAGAAAGATCTTTTCTCCACTGTTCGCACACACATACAAACACATCAATAAAATTAAATAATATAATATAGACTCGAAGCGCAAGCTCTTGTTATTCAGCAGCGAAATAATTTTCTTCGTGTTTCTTTTTTATTGCTGCTGTTGTTGTGTTTAACACATTTGTTTATAAACGAGAATCAAATCAATTAACATTTCAAGGATTTTTCTGCGGTTATTAGTTTTACACGTTTTATAATTTCCTCGAAGTATTATATATATATAAAACACCGTTCCTTTCCTCGCAACGCAAACGCATTACTTGCTTGAATCACAATTAATTTTTTTCTCTTTTCTAAACTTCAATTAGTATATATTAACAACATTTCCTTAAGGAATTTCAATTTTTCTTCTTATTTAGAGATATTTAATTACCGAACACACTGACAATTAATGATTTAATATATCATATAAGTAAAAATACGGATAGAAAGAGAAAAGTAAGAAGAAAGAAAAAAAAAACATTAAATAAAATCGTAATTTTATACTGAACACAGGCTTTTAAAATCTCTTTATTAATTAATGATATGTCATTCATTAAAAATAATTTTTTTTAGTGGCGTTAATCTTATTAGATTATAATTTAAATTTTGTCACTGTTTGTCACTGAAATAGTATAAAAAACTAGGTCTTAAATTATGAATTAAAGCGGTGTTAGTTAAGAATCTTTATTAAAAGAAATACGTTTAATAAGTTTACGTATAATACAGTATATAGTAAAATGCGGTGCGAGTACAGTAGTATTATAGATATGCGTATATATAAATATCTGACAAGTGTGAGATAACGAGGCACAAAATCGTTAGGCTATTACTTAAACAGCATTATTGTAGTGGTTGTTGATGACGATTGCCTCAAACTATAGCACATCGATTGTATGCGCACAAAAAGCCACTCATTTTTTATCTTTTCATTCTCTCTCTATCTCTCCCTTCGCTCTCCTATCTATAACTTCGCCTTTCTTTCCCCCAATTATTCTCTTATTAGCAGCAAATGATATTTAGTTTAAAAATTGTAATCATTTTTTTTGTAAAGTAAAATAATTGACTACTTCGTGCATTTGTGCAAATGAGTGCATATAAGTTATATATACATACATACACTTTTATACTGCATTTAGCTCTTTAAATGTGATGTATAAATATATAATTAAATGAAAATAACAAAAATTAAATAGATTTTTATGTGTAAGCATCGGCACTGCGCTAACACTGCTGCTATACATTATGCAAACATTTAATTAGCCTTAATAGGAATGCTTGTCATTTTTTGCGCTGATATTGTAAATTATCTCAAAATATAGAGTTGTCAAACTTCAATGTCATTTTTATCGTTATCGCCAGTATCAAGAAAAGAATGTCAAATAATGTTGTTCTAAAACAATTTTTATCCAATTTATTTCCAGAAAGAAATAGGTTTTTTTTCTTCCTCTGCCTTACATAATGAAAAATAAGAGAAAAGTTTTTTTGTTGCGATTCGAATAAAAAAAGTTTTTAAATCGTTTCGTTTTTTTCTCTATGGCGAAAACAAAGTATTATTTAAATGTTGCCACAAATCAAAGATCTCTTTATTATCGTTTTTTTCTTCTTCTATTTTACAATTTAAGCGGTGACTCTATTTGTGGTCAAAAAGGAATCGCTTGTAATTTAGCGTTTGAGCGAAAAAAAGAAAGAATAAGAAACCTCTCTTCTCTGAGAGAACATTTTGCTTATTTGATTCAAACTTTAACGCCCGTCAAAAGCAATTTTCAGCTAATTAGCTATTTTTTTGTTGGCTGACAGAAATTGTTTTCATCAAATTCATTTTATTTTTGTCCACACAAAAAGAATGCATCATTTAGTGTTTTTGGTCATAAAATATATATTGCGAGTTCGCAATCCAATTATTAGTGCACAATACAAGTTTAGAGAGAGATAGAGAGAGGAATATCTAGCAATACAATCAAAACGTTTATACTGTAATACGAAAATCGCTTATATATATACCGGTATATTTTATGTGAGTGTCGTATAATCATAATAATAAATATTACTGTACGGTTAAAAACCAGAGTTACATAATTGAAATTCCTCAATACGTGAATTACCATTTATATTAAACTTAAAACTATGATAATAATAATAATAATAATAATATGTACTGTAATAGTAGAGAGAAAGAGAGAAGAGATGAGATATGTTTTAGTAATCAATAATAAATTATATTAAACAAATGTATTGTTTTCATTGTTGACTATAATTAGCTCAAACAAATTTAATGATCAAATGAATTAACTATTAACTATACGAACTATATATCATTTATTATTCAATGCATAGAAGGCTCGAGTGGATATAATAATAAAGTGCGTGAAACAATGCTTACTCGCTTAGTGTAGGCAAACACAATTTGCCATCAAATTTGGCATAACTGAGTGAATGTTTCATGCAAACCCAACACACAAAACTGTTTCCATATCAAAGTTTGTGTGCATTGTGGCGCGTTTGTGTGCATTTGTGTTTGTGTATGTGTACAGTACTGGCAGTACTGCATATACTATATGCTATACTGCATGTTTCGCTAAATACAGGAAACCAAAACTCACCATAAATTACTTTTAAATAAAACTAACTTTTTTTTGCATGAAAACTATAAATTTGACGTTTTAATGAACCGCTTATTTATTTAGCAGTATAACAGAGTGACATAGTTTTAATTGAGCGGTAGGCTGTTATTGAAAATTAGAAAATTAGCCCTCAAATTAAACCATAGTTTTTGAAGCATAAACCAAATTGACAGCTAATGACAATTATTTTTGGGGGCTATTTTCCGAAGCATTTAAACTAATATAACTTTTAGTATGTACGGTATATATTTTAATTAGACACATAAAAATTTACTATCATTTTATGCGAATTGCGCGGCAATAACAATGAAAAAGCGGAAATTATTCCCAGTTCACAATTATAGCGCGCAAATAGATATCAAATCCACCGGACGCTTGATATCTGTATATGTTTGCGCAATTATACTAAGCCTAAACAAAAAACGACAAAAAAATTATACGAAAAATTGAAATGTAATTACAGAAACCACGTTTCAAAAAGATGTCAATATAGTTTTTGAGATGTTCTCTCTCTCTCTCTCTCTCTCTCTCTCTCTCTCTCTCTCTCTCTCTCTCGTCACTGTTTTGAGCGACTACTCAAGGAATTTCTTTCATAACTATCAAAGTTATGGTTATACTCAATGCAGTAGTGATACAGTGCTTTTTTTTGGTGAATCACTTTCAGTTTCTCGAAATGTTTCATGCGATTTGCGTGCCGTCGAGTCACGTCACTATAAATTAAAGCTCGCTGACGATATTAGCTCGTTATATGTTTAGATGTAATGCCATTTAACTGCGAGCCTAAAACTAATTAAAAAAACATAGACTGAAATCTCTGTACTTTTTTCCATTTAATAAAAAAATAATCTAAAAGCAAACACATTAAATAATATCTGTGTATTACATACAGTATTATTTAGTTTCGCGATAAATCTGTGCGCGAGGTTTGGTGACCAGAGCACCAAATTTTTATTTTCGTTTTTTTTTGTGATGATATTCCCTGTTTCCCCCACTTCTTTTCACTTCGCATTTCTTTCTTTCTCTCTCTTTCTCCTCATTTATGTGCTACGCATCAAATTAAATGAAATTCACTTAATTTTCGAAAAGTAAATCTTTCTAAAAAAATAATTGCTTCCTTTCTTTCTCTCTCTAAAAAATTGTCCGTTAATTAATTATCGTAAGAGACCTTAAGAATAACTCAATTTGATACAACAGCGAGAGAAAAGAAGTTGTTTTTCTTCCTTTATATATATTATGCATTTTTTCTAATATATATCACTTTTTAACTTTCTAATGATTTACAACAACTGAATAATAATAAATTTAAATACATGTTGAGTTTTAAACTGTTTTATTTGTGTGGTACCACTTAGTTTTAAATTATTTATTGTTCTCATTGGTTCGATGAAAATTGAATCAAATAAAGTATTTTTCTTCGATGTGGGTCTTATGCTAATTTTCGTTTAAAATAATCAAAAGTTACTCAATTACAATATTGAGGACCTGTGGCGACTTGTGCTTCCACTGCAGAAGTAGTATATCTCTCGCAGCACAGGGACAACACAGGCAGAGGCTTGCAAGTTGTCTGTCTTATAGAAACATGAGCAGTGATGGGATTTCCTCACCCCTGCTGACTAAGAAAAACACGTCTCGCTTTAATTAACTTTAAATTTAGGCTCATTTTCCTTCCACCCAAAATTTTCTTGTCTTCTAATTAACTTTATCACTGCAACCTGTCTTCTAATGGTGTACTACTCCCGAAAAGACGAAAGAAATTGTTGTGTGTGTGTGTGTGTGTGTGTGTGCTTTGCTTTTAGTACTATCTCTCTCACTACGACTACATACTACGTACTACTACTACTTCTCACTATCTTTTAAACTGAATTTAATTTTTTTTCTCGTTTCATTTCACGGATTAATCGAATAAATTTAATATTATTTGTCGAGCGTTGAAATTAATTTTTTCTAAATTTTATAATGAATTAAAAACACAAACTTTTAGAGATTAAGAGCGCGAAAAAACGATTTTTATTAATTAAGTTAAAAGTGTTATATAATAATTTAGAAAAACTTTATACCGAGAGAGAAAAAACGCCGACAGTATTTAAAGAAATTTTCTGATTATTCTTATATTGGCATGAAAAATCGTTGTTTCGGGGTATAACCCATACGCTAACCATATTTGTCTTGTACTCATGTGTGCGCATATATATATATATATATATATATTGTGCCTTAAGGCGCATTTGATGCCATGAATCGAGGGTCAATTCATTTCAACAAACCAGAGCCACTACTGTAGTAACTTAACATACGCTAAACTATGATTAAGTAAAAAAACGTAAATATACTTTGAACAAAAACGCGTAGAGATTCAACAACAAACTCTTAAACTTTTTAGGAAAGCATTATATAGTCAGACAAAAACTTTAAAAATCTTTTTCCGATACTTTAAAAAAGCACTTATCTTTATTGTTATTATTATAACTATTATTCACTGTTATGTAATTTTATTAAATAGGGAGGAATTGGCGATGAGAGTGGATTTAACTGAAGCCAGAGTTCAAGTAAGTCTAACTTTAAATCTTCTTCTAAATAACAAATATCACTACCGATATAACAAATAAAGTTGTTTTTATTTGTCTATATCCACACACACACACATATACACTGTAATATTGAATACCGTAAAAAATATAGTGTTAAGTGAAAAAACTATTGAGAGTAGGTTTTATTTATTGGCGCGCTATCGCACAGAGAATTGCATTTTGACTTTTACGATATCGCGAATTTTTTTGTATCTCAAAAATATCAATTCTTTGGTCAATTGTAATGCGCTTTAAAACATATCTTCTTTAAAGTAATGGCTCACTTAATGGGTGACAACGCCTATACACGTACGGTTTCTAACTATAAATACACGTAAATAAGTCATTTGATTGCAAACTATAGCAATGTATGAATTGATAAATGATTTGTCTTATCATTAATGTTCGCTCTCTGTCTCTCGCTTTCTCCTGCTCTCGTCTCTCTCTCGTCTCTGTGTTGTGTTGCACTCACTCTCCTCTCTCGGCATATCTTAATTTTATTGAGGAATTAATGCCATGTCAGTACTTATTGAATTGCCTTCTCTATCCCCTAAGAATAAAGATTATTAATATGAATTACATTACATTAAAATTTAAGTGACTCTATCTGGAATCGCTATCCAAAATAACTATTTTTTACAGCGAGCCATAGTTAGTTCTTTGAATTTTTTGTTGCTCTTATTTATGTTAATTTAACTTTTTCTGGCTCTATAAGCGTACACACAGTACTGCACTGCACTGTACGCTGCGCTGCGATGCGAAATACATTATAAATGACTGTGTGCTGTGTGCGCTATGTTTGCGATTCGCGATAACACCCATTCAGATAAAAACTCATAACTCCATTAACTTTTAATTTCTATTTATACTTAATTTTTTAAGAAAAAATT
>JAQIVF010001896.1:0-12397 GCA_034698365.1 Steganacarus magnus | reverse complement strand
GGGTAGGATAGGGTAGGATAGGGTAGGATAGGGTAGGATAGGGTAGGATAGGGTAGGATAGGGTAGGATAGGGTAGGTTAGGGTAGGGTAGGATCAAGTGTGGTAGGGTACGGTATGGTATTGTAGCTTAGTGTTGGGTAGGGTAAGGTAGGGCTGGGTTGGTAGGGTTGATATTACAAAAAACATCTCTTAAAACCTGTTTCCATATATACATTACTTAATATAAATAATTTTATTATCGAACTCAAATCTTACCCTTTACTTTCTGATTACCAAATACGTTTTACTTACTGATCTACAGAGCCTCTGGAAATCAGAAACGTTCTTATTTTGTATTTAAATTTAGTAAAATCTATTATTGTGTCCTCTTTTGTTGAATTTATGTATATATATATTGTTAGATTTGGTTTCGCAACTATTAAATATTAATAAGTAATGTTTTGGTTATGTGTATATATTGCCTTTAGATTGACACAGTGTTGCTCAATTTTGGCAATTTATAAATTTAATAAGCAAATTTCGTACGCAATTTGAGCAATTTTAGAAAAATTCTAAATTTTAAAAATTATTAATTTTTAAATTTTAAAGTTACCATCCGAAATTTATTTCTTATAATGATAATAAGTCTAAATTTAAATCTATAAAATAAAGTACTATTTAATATTTAGATATTTTCTATGATTTTCACCCTTTATTTCTAACTCCTTTAAGAAAAATGCTCAAAAACAACAAAGAAATTTTCACAATTTACTCGTTATAATTGCGCGGCAATATTCTCACGAAAATTGCGGCGCAATTTGTGATGTGCAACCCTGGAGTGACATCGTTGCGAGTAATCGATAAGGTGTCAGCCTTTACCCTCTATGCCATGGTTTACAGCGATCGCAAGTTATAGTGTGTAAGTTATCATCATTTGGCCTATTGGTGGTAAAAGGCATGCAAAACTACTTACAAATCATTATTAATATGTTAACGCCTTTAAATCACAAAATAAATTTTTTCTCAACTTCTTTTTTTGTCTGGGATATCGGAAACATATAGTAATAAATTTTTAAAACTTTTTCGAAACGAAGAAAAAATTCAAAAAAAATTTCATAAAATTTTTTCTTTTTCATATTATTATTCCACATATTTTCTACTATATATAAAATACAAATTATTTCATTATCCTTAAATTTTTATTAGAAGATAATAGACCTTTTATTAGAAGCACCGCGTCATTATTAATAACTTTTTAAAATTTAAAATTTGTTACTAATTATGTTTCTTGTGTGACTTTAAATATTAAGATTAATCAAAAACCTAAGGCTCACATTCTGTCATTGAATCGAGAATAGATTTTAATAATTGAAATACATATTAATATTATAGTACAAAATGCGCCCATAATATGGGCCCATATAATTTAATATATCTGTAGTGCAGTTAATTAATAATCTTATTCAGAGAATTATATAATAATAAACATCACTTAAAATAAAATAATGTTCGATACAAAATCTATGACATTAACATTAACTGCAAATAACAAATTTCTTAATTCATAACACTTTCAAATTTATTTTAAAACTAGTAATAGAAGAGTAATTTTATATCATATCCATCCAACTAATTCTCATTCAAACGAATAATATCTGTTTATGGTTATGTCCTAAAACGCAGTCACATTAATTCGTTTACAGAATAAATTTAGACAATAATTCTTATTAATTAATATAAGTTTTTTACATAAATGTTCATTATTATAATATTTATTTTCATAGTTAATATTTTTCAGGTTTACTTGTATTTGTCTGTAAATATGTTGCAGTGTTGACGTTGGCTGCGTTTTAGGACATAACCCTGTTTATTGTTATTTACTAGTTAAAAGAAAACAGATTTTATAATATTATTGGTTATTCGTAACAATCATAATCACAATTAAATTGATTTGTTGTTATAGTTTTAAATTAGTTTTTATATATATTTATAATAGATAAGTAATGACCAAATGACTCACGAATATAAACTAGCAAATTTCGGTCGCAGAATCGAACAAAAATAGACTTTTTTTCGGACATTCATTCGGAAACATTCCGACACTTAGGAAAATTTTTAATCTTTATTCTTTAGTGTACTCGCATACTCTTTTGTTTTAAAGGACAATATTTTTGTATTAGACATGAATATTTAAAAATTTAAAAATTATTTATGTCCTGAACTTTTAAAATTTGGGGATAGGTTTGAAACCTAAGAAAAAATTTTCGAAACACATTGATTTTAGCTAAAACTTTAGTTAAAGTTAATAATTTCGGACAAATTTCGGAATAATTTCAAGATTCTAAAATTTCGAAGACTTTGAAAACTTAAATTTGTTTAAATTTATTATAATAAGTTGTTTAGTACTTTCAGTTAAAGTTCTGAAAGTTTTAAAAAACCACAAAAAAGTCGGATTTCCGAAAATGTTGCGACTCTGGTTATTTGTAAATTTTTTGTAAATCGCGATTTGCATTGTAAACAATATACTTAAATTAGTGGTCATACTTTATATCCTTAATTTATATGTGATACTGAAGAAGCATTAAAAGTATCCAATATTAATCTAAATAACTGTGTGATATTATCTCTATAATAATGTTCTTATGCATCTACAATGCATGTATAATATGGTTCTAATAATAACGTTTTCAAACTCGTTAGCTTTACTGCACGTAAGGAAGTATTGATTGCTTAGTGCTAACAGTTCTCAAATATGTAATATTTATATTCATTTTATTATTAAACCTCAATTTTACAATTATTATGTGTAATTTTATTTATAGTTTGAAATCGATTTTATAAATGAGACTTAAAATAAATGGATTAAAAAATGATAGCATGAATAATAGCATATACAGTATTGTAAGCTATGCTACAAACATACAGTTGTGTTGATTATTGGTTTTACGTATAGATATATGAATACGTCATATTAGTGTCACATAAATGCTACAATAATTAGGGAAATGTTTGATTCGTTATCCAAAGTTACAATCGATAATGGATTCTTTTTTAAGAGATCGTTTGTCATTAGTGGCAGCCGTTGGCTGTGGCGTAGCAGTGGCTGTCAGCGGTGTCAGTGGCGTAATCAACGCATATAATGCTAACAGAACTGAGCGATACTTTTCTCATCAAATTCAGTTATTAAACACTTCTATTGAACAACTGAAGAGAGAAGTGGAAGAATTGCGATTCGCGTCTAATCTTAATTCTCCGTTCACTGAAAAAAGTATATGCGAATTAGATTCTCATCTTATTAAGTCTAAAACGGATCATCAAAGTGTTAGCACTGATGATAACGAAGAATTCTTTGATTTTAATGATGGGTATCAATGCTCAATATTTGCATTTTATATATTTTATACCAATATTTATAATTATTATTTTGTCGCTTAAGTGAACAAGAATGTGAAAATATTATACCAATGAATTGTCAAAATGAGGATAACTATTCCAAATCTCAATGTCTGATGACTGAAACGAATGACATTACATTAGAAGAGTGGATTAAGGAATATGATATCATTTTGGATGATATATCAGTCGATAAACAACAACTCTATGACAAAATTAAATGCGCTCAAACAAAAGCAAGTTTATCTCGATTTGTATATTTTACACTATTATGTTTGTTCACAATCATTATTTTAATGACTTGTTTTCAAATTGTTGTTTAGAATTTTTATTGCAATACCATAAATGTTTTAGCAATTACTTATTTTGATAAATGTTAGCTTTAATCGTATTTGTTTCACCATTTAAGACCACTTAGTTCTTGTCGTTTCAGGAAATTATTACCTCGTTTTGTTATTTTTATATTTATTGAAAATTTAAATATATTGCTGGTACAAATACAGGTTAAAAACAAAATTTACATTTTGTTTACAATTTTTATCTAACTTATTTTATTTTATTGATATCAAAATATTATTGCAAAATATTTAGTTTAATGAGTCACATAAGGAGTTGACAATAAAAAATCTTTTCAAAATAGTATATTATGTTAATAAAAAAAATTATATACCGTAGTTTAAAATGAGTGACAAAATTCTTAAGTGAATTTAATAATAGAAATTTTTTTTTGATCTATTGTGTTCATTTTGTTATAATATCAATAAAAATTTAAAGTTATTTTTCGAGATTTATTTTTTTATCTAGTATGGAAATAGTGCTGAAATTTTGTGGAGACAGTCAAAAGCAACTCATTTGCTTAGCGTTGCAGCTCAGAAACAAAAAAACTTGGATTTAAAGAAAAAATTATCTTTTGAGACATTAGAGTATGCGAAGAAAGCTATTGAATGTGACCAAAATAATGCTGATTGTCATAAATGGTGATCTATTTCGCTAATAGATGAATAATATGATTTATAACAACGTAAATGCTTTGTTCTTTAGGTATGCAATAGCCATTGGATCAATAAGTGATTTTATTCCAATCAAAGATAAAATAGCCAATGGACACGAGTTTAAAAAACACGTGGATTTAGCTTTAAAACTGAAACCAAATGATCCGTCAATTTATCATATGTTGGGAAGATTTTGCTTAGAAGTGTCAAATTTAACGTGGGTTGAACGCAAGGTTGCGTCAGCATTGTTTAATAAAGTTCCCGAGAGTTCATATCAGGACTCGCTGAACAATTTAATAATGGCCTATCAAATCAAACCGGAATGGAAGGAAAATCTCTTGTTTATCGCTAAAACTTTTATCTCTCAGAAAAAATATAGCGAATCTCTTGAATGGATAAAAAGGGGATTAGCGGTGGAATGTGTTGGCGAAGATGATATTATAGCTCACGAAGAGTTAGTTACACTTCATTCCAAATATTCGAAATATGAATGTTGAATGTTTGCTATTTTGTGCAATATTCACCAAATGTTTAATGAATTCAATTCTTAAAATAACTTAAGAGTTAACAGAACAAAATTTTGTTAATGCATTCCAATTTTTACATAACTTATATTAATATTAACTTATACCTAAAGATTATTAAAGTGTGAATACGAAAAAATTTAAAATAATTCATACATATTTTTATTGATTTATTTAGATAATACATTTTTGTATACTATTAGTGTAAATTTACAATGGATTTTGATTTCTAAAATGTCTTTGTAATACACGATTATGATTTTGTCCCAATTTTAAGTGATACCTTGTTTTTATGGCATTCATAAATCTGATGTCTTTAGCTTTAATAATGGCTGCGTCACCCGTTGTTCCCGTCCATCCCAGTGATCGATATTGAGTCACAATTTTACCCAAAATTGCAGCCGATTTTGAAACATTAGTATTAATAGGTCTTAAATTTTGTTTGTAATACCGAAAAAGCGATCGATGGCCGATAACAGTTCCAGATGGCAGTTTCAATTGCCAGTCATCATCGATCAACTGCGGAATGTCTACTTCTTGGTGTTTGTCTTCATTTTGATTAGAATCTGGATAACTGGTTGAATAGTCATAATAAGGAGAATAATCGAGCAAATAATGGCCCGAATGTTGCATTTTTGTGTGTCCCATGTCTATCATGTGCTGTTGAGCCGAAAGTTTTGATTTGAATCGCTTTCCAGTATCGCAACACCAAATACATTCAAAGTATAAACTAATCTTTTCGTGCAAATATGTGATTAGTTCTTCTAAATCGGTAACGTATTCAACATCTGGTATGAAAAACGAGTGTTGAATATTCATATGACAAACATTGTCTTCCAATGATTCGCTTATTTGTTCGCAAAATAAGCATTGCTTGCAATCCATTTCGATGTCGCAATCACTTTCATTGCTATCGATATCACTCCAATTTGAGTCATTGTCATCCATGTCTGTATTTGTATTGGTATTTGATTGCATCGAATTCGATTCAATTGATGTCAAATCCATACGTTTATCCAAATTATTATCGTTAGAAAAATGTTTCTTACTTTTCAAGTGTTGGTTAAATGACTTTTCATTCTTGAAATCTTTTCCACACTTTTGACAATAAAACGTTTGTTTGTCGTCATTTTCAGTATTTGCCGCATTTTTGGCGATATATTGCTGTTCAATGCGTTTATAGGTATCATAACTAACTGATGGCAATTTTGTTAATTTACGTTTCAAGTTATATGAATGCCATTCTTGCTTATAATGTTCGCGTTGTCGTTCATTGTCTTCCAAATCAATATTACAGCTCAAACACCGATACATTTTCCCAATAATTTATTTTGCAAATGATGGCTGATTTGATTTTAATCTCTAATGTGGTGATAAAATTGAAGTGCAATGCAGTAAAGACTCTGAAACATGTGGCAAATATTAGGGTTTGTTTGGTTTAAATTAAAAGTGGGCTAAAATTTGTAAAATAACGCATTACTCTATTTATGTTTAATAGTAATATAAGTTTTGCTTTATTGCGCAAAAGCTAGAAGTCTATACTAGAATAATGTGACGAAAACTTTGACACACTTTACTGCCATCTATTAGTTTTATTTGAGAAGTATTGTCTAAAGTTGATAACAAATAAAACTCTGCTGCACTGAACGAATGCATTGCTCGTTGCGTTTAACGTACAGTTAGTTGTGAACCATTTAATGATATAGTATTATGACTACATTCAATATACTAGAAGACGAACTAAATATAGAAACTAGCAGTTTATCACCGAAACTATTGTTTCAATCACTGGGAAGCACTAAATTTCGCGACGGAAGAGAACTAATGCAGTGTCCGACACCTAATTGTGATGGTATGGGACATATCTCGGGAAACTATGCAACTCATCGGAGGTTTGCTTAAACATTATTTCACAATTGTAATCTTTGAATGCCTCTGTTTATTATGTGCCACAGTTTGTCTGGATGTCCGCACGCGGACAGGACTCTAGTGCAGGCGCAACACCAAGAATTGAAGTGTCCCACCATTGGGTGCGACGGTTCCGGACATATAACTGGCAATTACACCAGTCATCGAAGTTTGTCTGGTTGTCCACGAGCTAATAAATTGAAGAAAATAACAGCTAATACTGAAAGATCCGATATCGAAATATTGCGGTAATTTTGTTAAAGAATTTTATAATTACGGTAATAAATATTTAACTTATTAATGTAAGTTTAGGAGCGCATCAGTTTGTGTTGTGGCCAATAAAGTGAAAATAAGGCATGACTCGCCATCATCTATAAATCTTCCAGAAAATGAAAGCATTGATTTGGATGATGATTACGAACCGCCAGTAATTAACAAAAGTATTTCCAAAAATGAAGGTTTAAGCTGTCCAACACCAGGTTATTCTAAAAATTAGTATTTATAATAAATTAAACGATTTGTTTTGTAGGATGTGATGGTAGCGGTCACGCGACCGGTAGTTTTCTTTCTCATCGAAGCCTTTCTGGATGTCCGCGCGCTAATTCTGTAAATGTGTTCAAATCAAGGCCTACTGTTTGTAAATTAGATGATTTTACTAACCCTTCAAAGATAAATATGCCATCGCAGCACCATTTGATTAATAAAGATTTGATTTCGACTGCTAATTCGTCAAACAGTCCTCACGATAATATTAAGAAGTTGGACGAAGAGTTGCACGATTTGAAGGAATATAATTCAAAATTGGAACTCGAAATATTGCAATTAAATTTCGATATTAATAAAATAGAAAACAAAGTGAAAAATACGCATCTCGTAAGTATTTCTTAGCGTTTAATTATTAGCGTTTCTTAGCGCTTCACACTATTACTTTATTGTTAGGAAAATCGTAAATTGTCAGATAAAACATCACAACTCGATCAATATTACGATTCATTGCGAAGCAATTTTATTTCTATTTTGAATGATTGTGATTTACCGAATTTTATCGACGAATTGCCAGATGATTCAAATTTTGATATGTATTTAAACAAATTGCAACATTTGTGCGCTGAAAGTTATAAAGAAGAAAATCGTAATTTATTTTTATCCGTTCGAATGGCTTTAAAAGAATTTCCCATTCAAATGTATGTTATTTCTGTTAACTAAAGTGTTTTATATTTTCAATTAGGTTAAATATTTCGTTGCATTTTAGGCCACAACCCTCTAATTTGGTTCTTTCTTAACTGAGTTTGATGTTAATCACTAAAATGCTTGGATATAAGTATATCTAAATTTTATACGTTTATATCCAATGTTTATCAATAACTCATCTTTTTTTAATTAAATTTCAATAGTATATAATTATAAATAATAAAAATATTTTTAAAAAATAAAATTCTTTTTTCTGTAAACTGCACATATTTATTGTTTATCGTCAACTTGATATTAAGTTAAATATATTCAGAGCATAAGTTATTAGTCAGAGGGGAATACTTTCATATGGTTTACCCTCCTTAGAAATCTGCAAAATATAACCACAGAAAAAGTCTGGAAAATGAAAATTTGCTTAAATCCGATGAGTTAAACACTCTAAGAAATGAATCTGAAGCTGAAATGCCCTCGAACTTTTGATTCTGGGTAACCCACACTCTGTGTTAGAGGTTGAAAGTGGGACCGGCGGGAATCCCGTGGGAGTGAAATTAATAATAAAACAGATGAAATGTGCGGGAATGAAAAAAATCTCAACAATAAAGCTAATGCAATCTGGGACCCGCGGGAGTTAAAATTAAAATTTTAATTGCGGGAGGGAGTGGGAGTGTAAATATGAACATTTTTCAACCTCTACTCTGTGTTATAAGCTTTTACATAATTTAAATGAAGAATTACATCATCAGAATTAGTACAATATATTGGCTGCACTCAAATCTTAATCTAAAAAACTTAAGTGAATTCACAATTTTATATACCATAATCATTTGCGGTCACCAATTAGTAATTATTATTTGGCGTAAAAAATTTGATAATTTTACAAATTTATTTATACAAAGTTCGAATATATATTGTTTTAAATCAATGCTGCGCTTCATCATCAAAAAGCCTCAAAGATCCTAACAATTTTATAAATTTTGTAGTATGTAACCTAACTCTGAATATGAAATATGTGTATTGGAAATGGATTAAGATTTCAAACGAATTAAGTTTTTTTAAGAAACTAACATTACATGTTCGAAATTTACGGTTAACTCGTGCGTTGAACATTAAATCTTAAAATATAATGCTATACATCTTAAAGCTAAAATTCGAAGAATTGTGAAATTATTATTACTGTACTCTTGTAATAATGCAAAGTAAATATTGGTTTGACAACAAAATAATAAAATCGAGTTAACGTCAGATCGCAGCAGTTATTTGGCGATGCGTTTCACTTTCACAGTGAGTGACGTTAGTGTTGTGCGTAAGAAATACGTCGATAGCGTATGTGGTGTTGTGGCAAATGTGATGCTATATGTGAGTATATATACTGCGAGTTATAGCCATATATAACATTTCATATCTATTGCTAATTTCACAGTTTTATTACACTCGCATCCATTTATTCTTCACCGTATGGTTGGAGAGGAAATGTAGATTTGTATGTGTTATGTTATGCCATACAAGTTATACTAAAACTATCACTATTAATATTAATTAATTTATTTGAATTTCAAGATTAATTGAAATTAAAAGTGGAATCGTTTTTGGTTTAATAATCGTTGAGTGCGTCATACAATCACATCATATCTGCTCTCAATTAAAGCTCCGATCATTGCGTTCATTGATTTTGACATTAAATATAAATATTTATATGACGTCTTCATTCAGTCAATTCGGTGAGTAATGACCGCTATTGTCATTGATATTGTATTTATTGTGTTTGGTTTGAAATACGCTTACTAATGATAGTATGCATTCAAGCATTGATTAATGCAATTTTAGATATAGGATATGATATGATATGATAGTGTAGTGTACTGTAGTGTACGGTATGTTATGTTATAACAATATATGTGAAACATGGCGTGTTATGTGCGAAACACGTTTGTTAAATGATAACTATTATTTCAAATACGTTTCAATTTTGTTTGAAATGTTTAGTTGAGTTGATATGAAATATTAAACTGAATGTGTGGTGTAATACACAGTTTATAACGACATAAATCGATATTAATATCTAAATAGTATATGATATACGATAGTGAGCCGTATTTACTGTTTGATTTACCACAGCTTATCTTTATTTTTAATATAAAAGATGTTTTTGAGCATAAAATGGCTCAAAGATAACATTTATAGAACATTATAAAGGAATTAATGAAAGAGATATTATTAATATATGGTACGCTAACCTTGAAATATTTGAGAATTAATGTAAAAAACTGATTTAAATTAGAATTTTTGGGTCGAGGAAATCCAGCAATATATCAAATAATTTCAACAGTCGATAATTCTTCGCTGCAAACAACGTGTAGACAATCAGAGCGAACATCGGTTATATCACAGCTGTTTATGCATTGTCATCATCCGCCGAATCTTACAGCGCATCTCAATTCGCGGTTTGCATTCACAATGCACTCACCATTAATCACAATGTTTAACAATTATCATAATAATATTTAGGTTTTCAAGCAGTAATAGTAGCAATAGTAGTCATAAAAAATTGCAACCATTTCGGTCGTGACCGTATCGAGTGTTTCGCATTATCATACGTATTCGTATATCAATCCCATTATATGTTTGGGTTCAAGCATTCATTCGAACTCAGCATCGCATTCAACTTCAATAACAACATTCTTATCAAACGCGTAAATCTAAGTAAACAATCCAATAATAATGGCGTGCGTGAATGTCAATCGCCAATTGAGCGATCAATTTTATCGCTACAAAATGCCAAAACTAATAGCTAAAGTGGAGGGTAAAGGAAATGGTATTAAAACGGTTATCGTTAATATGGTGGAAGTGGCAAAAGCGCTCAATCGTCCGCCAATGTGTTAGTAATGCATAGTATTATAGTAATGCAAATTGTATTAAAATAATAATTGTTATTTAGATCCAACAAAATATTTTGGTTGCGTATTGGGTGCTCAAGTAAATTGTGACCTTAAAAATGAGCGCTATATCGTGAATGGTGCTCACGATGCAACCAAATTGCAAGATTTATTGGATGGTTTTATTCAGAAATATGTATTATGTCAGGGTTGCGACAATCCTGAAACTGTTTTAGGCGTCAGTCAGAAAAAAGGAACAATTTTTGCGAGTTGTAAAGCTTGTGGACATAGTGGCACATTGAGTGGCAATGAAAAGTTGGCCACATATATATTGAAATATCCTCCAAATCACGTGATAACCACCGGTGCTTCGGTTCAACCCGGAAAGAAGAGCAAACGTAGAGCTAAAGAGGAGAAAAAACATAATGGAGATAATGGTAATGGCGAACGAGGAGGAAGTCCGCAACACGATTCTGATGAATTAAATGAGATCGAAGAGAATGGAGACGACGATGACTGGTGCGAAGATACTGATGCGGACGCAGTCGCCAGAAGAATGGAAGAATTGAGTGCTGGCGCTAAAGGACTTATGTTGAACGACGATCTAGAAAGACCACTCGAAGAACGTTTGCAAATGTTTTTCAACTTCACTAAAGTAATTTTAATATAGTTTATGATAACGTATTGAATTATTTAGTAAAATGTCTAGATAATTGAATATAATGCTTTAAAAATATTAATTTAAAATTATTTGATTTAATAGAAAAAGACGCACGGAATGGATGGACAATTTGATGC
Source organism: Steganacarus magnus (assembly GCA_034698365.1). NCBI lineage: Eukaryota > Metazoa > Arthropoda > Arachnida > Sarcoptiformes > Steganacaridae > Steganacarus > Steganacarus magnus. The sequence continues at coordinate 739 of JAQIVF010001896.1, read as the reverse complement.
ATTACTACAGAAAGAAATAGTTGCTGAAGCAGAAAGACTCGACATTCATGATAAAGCAGTTATTGTTCTCTGCGAATTGCTTTTTGAACCCAATAAAATCATTCAACAAATTAAGACTCATAAGTTGCTATTTTTACGAGTAAGTCATAATTTAGTTTTATGTTATGTTAAATGTTATTAACTCTATGGTATGTTATATTAGTTAAATTTTATTATTTGTTTTTAGTTTACTTTCGAGAATACAAAAGCCCAGAAATATCTGTTACGAGGATTTGAGCTCACAGTGAAAGAATTTCGCAGTCAACTCATGGCTCGTGTCCCGCATATTCTTAAAGCTTTCTATGATGAAGATATTTTAGACGAAAAAGTACTTCTTGAGTGGGGAAGCAAAGTATGTGTTAAATTCATTCACGTATTTTTTAGTTTACTGAATCAAAACAGTGGTTATAGAACTTTGGTAACTTTTTATTATGAGTTAACATTACATTAACTTTGGAAATTAATGAATTGAGTGATTTTAACTGTGTTAAAAATTAGTTGTGATAAGTGATAACTAATCTAGTATTGAGAGTTAGTGTTAAATCGATTTTTAACATAATATCCGAACGGATCTTAACGGTCTAGTTATGACATCATCCATTTTAAAACTTTGAATTTAAACTTAACGTATAATCTCGCTATACTCACGCGCGTGAGTAAAGTGAATTTGGGGGTAAAAATTCATCCTTTCTCGCCATAC
>JAQIVF010001895.1:0-12398 GCA_034698365.1 Steganacarus magnus | reverse complement strand
TTTTTTTTGGTCTATGAAAAATCGTATACCATATTTCACTAGATTTAGAGATACCCGAGTTGATTATAAGTGGAATAAGAGATTAAATTTACTGCCTCCACTCAAGTAGTATTGCTCTAAATCATTAAAACTAAATAAATAACAAATAAGCAGTACAGAAAATGCTATTTAAGAGAGCAATAGCGCAGCAAAAAATATATATTACAAGAGAGCGTAGAGAATGGATAATGTTTTGAGCGAAAATACAAACTTATTGATTCTGTACTTAACAAGCGTTGTTGCATAACAACGCACGCAGAATCGAATCGGGTATCGATTTTTTTCAGACACACTTCAATCTTTCTCTATAACTACGGTATACTATTTAATACAATATATGACAACTAAAAGAAAAATAGACATAAATACCTCCTGTAAGTGATTTTCGCTCTTCTTTGTTGATAAGTTCAAATGACGCTCCAAACTCTGGCAGAATCTGGCCGTCTCTTTGTCGAACTTCTTTTTCACTTCCTATCCGGTAATTAGTTTAAAAAGTGCGCACATTATTATAGATATATATGACAAAAGTACGTCAAACACAACCTTCGCGCCACCGATTTGTTCGCGTCGAAACTTCTCGATCGGCTCTATAAACGTCTCGTGAGCTCTTTCTAACTGTAAATCATATGATACAACAATACATTCACTTAATTGTCAACTAAATTTAATTCAACTTTTAGTTTATCCTAAAAAAAACTTTGAGTGCAATCAATTCTTCAGTTTCTACTATAAGTCCTAATTAGATTTTATTCTTGTCTTAAGCGCTATCGAGTATTTTATTTCTTATTCGTTAGAATATAATAACAAATTTAAAAATAGAACAAAACGACATTTAGAAATAATACTTTTTATTGTAAAAACTTTTAGAATTAAAGTTCTGAGAATAAATGTCAAGAAAAAAACTTAAGATCCGTGTCCAAAATATCCTAATCTGAAATGCCATCTCCACTAATCTAAAGAACATAAATCACATTGAATTCAATTTACACGTGCATCTATTTTTAGTGGGTGTACAACCAAAAGTGTATTTACAACAACAAAAATACAAGAGAGAACGCATATAATCTGAAGTCTATAACCTATAACCTTACGCGATGAGATCATCCAAACAATAAGTTCCTCTCCAGCGGGGGATAAGTGAACAGCGAGGAGAGAGAGAGAGAACAACAGAGGCAACAAAAACATCTCTGATTCATCGAATGCTTTTGATTGCGATTACGATAAAAATATGGCAAATAGTTTTTTTATTACTATTTAACTTATAATCTATTTATATTTATGATGAGAAAAATAAATGTTATGAGAATTAGAAATCAGTGCTGCGGCTAAAAACTAATATAAAAATTGCCCGTAATTTTTAATTATTAAACTAAACGCCGTGTTATTGTAACTAAAAATAAAATTGTTTATTAGATAAGTTTATATACATAACTAACTCTCCAGATAAGAGTAAGCATTAGTTGTTCATAGTTATGTGTACACCAATACTGTTTATCTAACATTTTGCATCGCGCTATGATCCTCTTTAGACTAAAGTCAGTCGTGTTTTGGGCAGTTAAGTAACATAAACAGTTAAGTAACATTGAGTTTGCTGAGATGTTCATCAAATATAATCAAAATAGAAAATTTACTTAACAAATACACACACAGAGAGAGGGAGAGAGAGAGAGAGAGAGAGAGAACACACTTGTGCGACATATAAGTGGGGCAAAGCAAAAAAAATTATCATGCACACACAGAAACGCATAAAAATATAAAAATAAAAAGTAGTTAATCTTTTCGCAATAAATTAAATCATAAAATCGAATATTAGGGCAAAGAGATGTAGATTAAAACAGAAATGTGAAAGATTTATTTGCAACACTAAATAATTGCCGCACACTGTAATCATTTAGCAAATGCTAAACTGATCACATAATTCTTTAAAATAGGTTCTCTCAACAAATTACACGCTAACGTCAATTTAACAACTTTGAACGCAACTTTTTAACGCAATATTTGCGCACACATAGAGGCGAAACTAAATTATCTGTCATAACAGAATAAGTTTCTTATTTGTTTAAACTAATTAAATAATATATATCAATCGATATTTGCGTTTCTCGTATGCAACAACGCATTCGCTGCCACCTTATCATACCATATTAATCTAAAAATAGCCACACATATATAATATATATATACTGTATAAGACTGTGAGCGAAATCCGTACATACCATTCTGTCTCTTTCGTCTTCAATTGTCGACAGCAAACGTCCAAACTCTTTGAGCGAACCGGCTATTAAAAAGGTCATACGATTATTTGTGTGGATCACAGAAAAATTATTAGAGAAAACAAGTAAAACGAAAATGTATGATATGTGCGTAAACATTACCGATAATGATTTCATCGTCGGTTTGACTGCTGCCTATGCACTCGAAGCTAAAGTTACTTAACGTGTCTGACAGACTTCGTTGAGATCGCGATAATGCTAGCAAAACACATGAAAAAAACATACATCATTATTCTCTACCATTAATTATCTTCGTTTGTTACTAATTATAGAATGACTTTCGAAAGAATTTTATAGAATGGTTCGCTAATTAATGTTTAAAATCTAAATATAAAATACACTGTTAAGCGACAAAAATAATTTTTTCATAATAAAAACGGTCGTTATTTTTAAACCGATGCGCTGAGTCTTATTATCGTCATAATTCATTTCAATAAATTAGTGTAAACACACCAAAACATCGAAATCAATTAAATTAACACCCAATTAATTAACACTTGTTTCACCAGAAAAATAAAAATACGTTTAATTCGTAGTTTTGTTTTATCTCGACTACAATTAATTAAGATTTCGCCTCTAATCGCGATTAACCATGAAATGATACGTCAATACGTAATTTATTTAAAAATAAATGATTAATGGTGTGATTATAATCTATATGTCTATATCTCACTTCTTGCAGCGCTCAGTAAATCTTTCACTTCTTTAATGAGACACTTAATCGCTTGATTCATACGGTCTAACTCTCGCTCGTGTGCCTGAAGTTTCTCGCGAAAGTACGGCGAGTCTGTGAGACAATCGGTAAACTCCAGCGGAAATAAACCCATTTTTTGTGCAACTAATAATTCAAAACATAAAAAATAAAAAACGAAAAACTAAATTAGAAAAAAATCAAAAAAATGAATATATATTTGGCGTAAAAATACCGCTAAAAACAAATCAGTAGTACTTTTCCAGTATTGTGTTTTGATATGTTGTGTTTTGGTGGTTGAAAATGACTCCCACTTTGATTTGATTTTGCAATAATAATAAATAAAAACTTCGCAAATAATAATAATAGTTGTAAAATTAAAAACCATACAATAGTAATAATAATAATAATAGTAATTGCGGTTCAAATAATAAATAAATCGAAACCATAATTCATTTAATGTAAACAAAACATATTTTCGTATAAAAAAATAATAATTTGATACACAGAAACACACGTAAACTGAACGGCGATAAAAAAAATAAATATGTGTTGGATATTAAAAAAATAAAGTACAAGTCATTTGATTAGTGCTTTTAATTTATAAAAACAGTTTATGTGCAGTTGAATGAGTTGTGTGTGTGTGTTGTATGCACACCACTGTACAGTATATGTGTGGTGTTCAAGAAAATAGATGACAAATGAGCTGATAAGGCATTACGGAGTAATACTGAACTGACAATGTATACTACTATTCGTTAAACGCATATATATATACAAACGCGTATATATTTAAAACTGATATGACTGCGAAAAAAATGGTATGCAATGCAATGCCTAACCTATAGGAGCGCCGAAACAAACGGTCGTCAGGAAACTCTTATTACAGTTTCGATAACCGATACTACTCCTTATTTCCTTTCAATTTACTATATAATCCAAATACTTTTTATTAATTAGTTTTAATGTAATACCTTTTTTGTTAGTTTTATTTGTATTTCAGGGTATTTTGTATTGATTGAGTAAATACTTATTTGATATTTATGTCCAACTAGAGTGTAATCACCCAAAAAACTATGCGCAAACTTTGCTTTATTGCTTTACCTGTGCAATAATTGTTTGACTCAGAATTTTGTATTTTAAAAATAAAAGTTTTTTTTTGTATTATAAAACTTTTTTTCTAATAATCATGTCAACAGTTGGCTCTAACAGTTGTCAACAATTTAATTAGGCATTCAAATCGAGTCGTACCTGTAAAGAGGTGGCACTGGAATTGAAAATTTATAAACACCTCGAAAGTGCAGTGAAACGGCATAAGGAAATGAATCGACAAACGCGCACAAACAGAGTCGCACTCGTATGGAGTTAGCGATAACTCGCGAAAAATCATACTTTTGAAAATCAGAAACTAATTGAGTGATTGCTGGAAACATAGAGAGCGCCACACGCGCCAAACTTGTATCACACACTGCGGAATGCATGCAATACTAAACGAGTAATACGTTTTTTGAATGTTCAAAACACGTCGCAACTAATTGTCGCATTTCGCACACAAATAGCAATCAATTTAAACCGATTACACTCAAATATGATTAATACTTATAAGAATAGAAATAATCGTCAGAAAAGTGTTAGATTACGGGTAGGATTAGGCAAATATAGCGCTGCGAAAAGTATATCGGTTTGAAGAGTTCGCAATGCGCGCCAAAAGGCACACCATTTTATATGTGATATGAGTTTTGTAATAGAGTCTAACGATACAACGTATAGAGCGATATACGACGCACTATATGCGCATTCAGAAATCAATCACATTTAAAACAAGCAATAATACCAATTAATTCGCGCAATTAATGCTAGAAAAATCATCAAACTATAGTCTAAACTGGAAAAAACGGTAGCAATAAAATTTCCATCGCTTTAAATCAATCTTAGAAGTGATTCCGGAATCATATAGTTTTGAGTCGTGCTTTTAGACTCGGGTTCGTACCTTAACCGTCACTCATCCCTCCTTTTGAACGCTCCTAAACTGTATATATACGTTGAATGCATATATATGTTTGGTGCGCGTATATATGCTGTGTGATGTGTTGAGCGTACAGTATAGTATCCAAAGTGATGCTCCCGTTCTGCGCTCAGGACGTCATCTCGCTATCTGTAATGTCCATATTATTACATTTTAAATGCTAATTATTACGCATTTTCGCCAATTTATTGCCACTGAACCACGCGTGAGATCATCGGTAAGTGATCATAGTTTGTATTAGTTATGATTGCCAGCAGTATTATGCGCTTAATTGCGTGTAAATGCACCACAAATTTAGTCAATAGTTTGCGCACGTGTTTCAGTATTGTAACGATTTTTGTTTAAGTATTGAACAGCAATTTAGCCACAATTAAGCAATATTTGTGTGTTTTACGCGTTGATTCGGTTTACTAATGCATGCTATGTGTGGTTTAGACGCTTTTCGGTGTCTGCTAATCGCGTTTAACCGGTATTAATCTGAATGCAAACAAAACTAGCAAAAAAATCTGAGATTTGAATTACGTATATGTGTGTGTGTATTGTTTGGTCGAAACGCAGTAAAACATTATACGCTTATATTAGCACTGCGTTTGTCTTTACTGTAAATCTTTAAATGCTAAATTGCATTGTTTAGTAGTTTGATAGTAGCGGTAGTCGTAGTAGTAGTGAAATGCACCAAAACATATTTGTGCCGCTGTTTATCGCCAAAACACCATTTTAGTTAAATTAATTATTAATTAATAGATATACATATATAGATTATACAGCAATAGAGTAAATATTGAGGAAAAAAACTTTTTTGCCAACAATAGTACACTAAATAAATAAAACTGTATTCGCATTTTCTCCTTCACATCGCTACACTACTCTCGATAAAAATTTAGCCAAATTTATTGTCTATTGTTATGTGTGCGCGTATTTGCTGCTAATGTGTGCAATGTATTGCATTGCGTTTGACATTTTCGGGTTTTTTTAAAATAAAACTTGTTAAACGCTTCGCCAAAATAATTGCTGCCCGTGTTATCCGCTTCTTATTTTTTTTAGTTTATGTTTATTGTTTTTAATTGCGTACATGTTTGACACCGCGTATGCATATATATAGTATATGAGAATAGATTTTAATCTAAAATATGAGCGCATATAAGTTACTCTTTGGATAGAAAAATGTTTATCGATTTTATTCGTGATCTGTGCTTAATAGTATACTTTTACTATATCTATATATCTATATATAGAGAAACAAAATAACAAACTTAAAACTTGATAATAATATTATATTATTATAATTTTTTTCTTCTCTCTCTCGAATCGCTGCACTTTTTTAATAATGGAAACAGGTATTAAAAAAGTTGTTTTTTTCACTGATTATTTGACAAATTTTTCTTTGTGTTGTGTTATATACTTACGTTACCACTGAAAATGATGTGTTCTAATAATTTTCAGCTTACAATTTATGCGTGCAATTAAATGATTTTGTGATTTTTGCGAAAAATCTCGAATCGTATCTATCTATCCATTAATATAAATCTAATAATAATTATTATAAAAAATAAAATTAAAAATAAAAATAATATAATGTTGAAAATGCAACGCATTTCGTCACCGAAAACTTCGGGCAAAAATTTAAAACCGAAACCAGCGAAATGTGTGCGAAAAGAAGTTAAAACAAATGTCGCTTATCTTTCCTCAAACAGGTCTAGAAAGTGTGTGACAAAGTGTGATAGCAATAGTAAGAAAAGTCATTCTGCAAATACAAATAAGCATCAGCCGAATCGGCAGCGAAAGTGCGTTAACGCCACACAATTAAAGTCAAAATCGGTTAAAACCGGCAAAAGAAAGATGAGTAAGAGTAGCGACAATTGTTCTTCACTGCTGAGCTCGCGTCTAAACAGCTCGAAAACGACACCATTCACTGCTGTTGCCAGTGAGGAGGATATTAATATTATAATGCCAACGCTAACCCCTGAAGTGCCATTTGAGTTCGATTCGGATAATGATGCGGTCAATACCAGCAGTGTATTCAGTGCTTCGCTCGACGTTAATTGTGCAGATCTCGCTCCGCCAGTGCTGTCTCCGGCCACTGATCAGGAGTGCGATTCGCCCGTCACTAATAGAAAACCAAAAAATAAGCGAAAATCAAAAGTACATCTTTACGATAATGAAGAAGATTTTTATACGTTTACTGACACTATTTTCTCGACCAGTAGTACTAGTAATAATAATAATAATATCCCTCGAGAGTACGAGACGAATGAGAATGATAATAGACCGCTAGCGAAAAAGTTCAGGTTATTCACAAAAAAGCAATACAAAAAGAGTATCAAACCAGTGGATACTGCGATCAAAAGTGGTATCAAATCTCAGAAAAAGACTTACAAAAAATTGAAAGATAAAATGAATCATAATAATAATAATACTAATACGTCTCTAAACTGGTCAGTGGATTGTAATTACACGCTTACTTCAGAAAGTGCCTCAAATGCATCACAGCTCACAATACCTCAGCCATATGTAGTGTATAAGAATAATAGCGTAACAAATCAACTCTTGAACGGTAATAGTGATAGTAATAATAAATTAAGTAACGGTGCGTCCATATTAGCGGATAAATATAAACATTTTAAAACAGTTAAACAAAAATTACAGAAAAAGCAGCCAAAACAACAAGCGATTGCGGAGAGTGAGGCGATAAATGAACTCATAAGCGAACCGCTCGCTGTCAAACCAGAAGCTGAAATCGATGAGATTGAAGGCATTCAGTTTCTGTCGTTCGAAACAGAGGATGCGTTGAGCTTATATTCAAAAATTGATGACACCGAGAAAAATCGTAATAATAATAATAATAGTAGTAATAGTGATGATGAAGAGTGCAATTATTCGAATCCCGGTTCCACCAAACTAAAGGTGAAAACTTTTAAATCGGGAAAAGTTATATTTCCGACCAAAACTAAGGACATCACCAAAATTAAAGGTTGGCGCGAAAAGTTGTTCGCTTCGAGCGATGGTCAAAATAAGTTTATACGTAAGCCGTATAAAAAATACAAATCGTCACTTCATAATAAACTGAAATTTGATTCGAAGAGTTCTTTAGAATTCAATAGTTCGACAGATACTATGAAAAGTTTAACGTCTAAAGAATCAAAATCGGCATTTGTTAGCGATATATTGGATGGTTATCTCAAAAATAAGTCTGACTTAAAAATCAATTATCTCAGTCCAGACTTAGCTCCACCACCAGATGATTCGCCTATATTTTCGGCCAGTGTTTTGAAAATGCCTGATAATAACACTAGTGATGATCATTTAATGCCGCCACCAAACACTCCATTATCGTCGCAGTCATCGCCGTCGTCTAACAAACGTAAAGGTGTGTTCGGTCGGTCAAAAGGTCTGAAAAATAAGCTTAGTTTTAAGCCAGAGTATAGTGATTATTCTGGTGACGCGAACCTATTGGACGAAACATCGAATTTCGAACTGTTTGACACTCACTTGCCAATTATACGAGAGACCCATTGGCCGGAGAATATAATGGGAGACGAATATCTTGAACAACTATATTCGGATTATATTCAATTAGCGCTGAATGAGTTACAAATGCTGAAGAGACATCAACCACCATCTTTTATTATGGACGATCATTACGCGAGATTTGCTTTGAGTGCCTTACAGTGTAATGAACGCATTCATTTCGCGAGCAGCGAGTGTGTGGAAGAACCCACTAATGATAATGTGTTGGATGCGGTCGGTCTGTCGCCCAAATTGAAAGATGCGTTGCCCGTCGAGCAAACCAAGATAACTGGTCGCTATCGCAAAGATCGTGAGGCTGATCTCGCGAAGATCATAGCGATGGGAAATCGTTCCAAAAGACAGATTCGATTGCCATCCAGATATCACGAAAGTAGTCTTTTAATGGGTAATCAGTGGGTTATACCTGATTATGACCAAAAGGGTAAAACTGGTAAGAGAAGGTTACAGCAAGAGCAGCGAAGATTACAGGAATTACACCAAAGACAGCTCGAAATTGAGCAAAGAAATAATCAATCGGTGATTAGTAGTGAGCAAACAGGTTATAGTAATAGTGATGCTGCGCCTCAAATGTCTCTATTGCACACTACAAAGAAAAAGAAGTGCGTCGACAATCAGAATATGGTTAAAAAGAAACCAAAATCCAGTTTTCACATTCCAATGAATATTCCTAAACTCGAATATCCATTAAAAATTCCTCAGCAACGCCTCAAACAATTACAAATGATGCGTAATCGTAAATTGCTTCTGCAAAGCGCTAAGAAATCGATGAAAAACTCTAATAAAAGTGATAGTAATGACTCTCAAACCGTGAATAATAACAATAAATCATTTCAATCTCTATTTTCAATGGCAACTCAATCGAGTGATGACAGGCGTCACGTATCGCTTTCCGCTAAAGCGGTGGCCAGTGCTTCGCAAAGAGCTGTTGTTAACGACCTGTTTTATCAACTCTTTAACACTATTAGTCCCGATAAAAGAGATTCATTTTCGAAAACCGGCAAAATTAATAAATTGGATGTGATTAGGGAAGCAAAAGAGACTATCGATAAGTTAACGAAACGCGATCAACAGCTTAGTTATATTAAAAAATTGCTGCTCATGTGGAATCACAAGTTACAGTTATGCGCTAAAGTGGCACAAAAAGGTAACACTATTATTGTTTTTTTAATTAAATATTAAGCTTTAAGCTCACATATCAATTATGATCAATTATGCACTGCTTCCCAAAATTGATTTTTAAACTTAAAGTATCAGGAAAATCCAAAAGTTTAAAGTGTCATAAATGGTGTCATAATTCTAGATTATTTTGTTTTACAAATCCTGGATAAATTATTCAGAGTTCGGCCACAATTTTTCCAAATTTTCAAAATAATTTTTGAACGATAAAACCTGATCTATAAAGAAAAGTTCCAAATTCATTGGATTCCTGATGAATATTTCTAATTTTTTTCTCAACAATTTTTCTAAGCACATAGTTTCTTGAAATTATTAAAACTCAACCATATGTCTTAATACCCCTAAACGACCAATAATATGAGAATATTTTTGAAATCCTTGACAATTTCTTTAAATATTACTTGTGATGATCCGCGATGATTGAATGCCAATGCTATTCGAAAAACCAGAAGCAGTCTGTTTAATGTATTTTATTTATATTAAAATTTATGGGTTAATAAATTAATGATTTATTTTTGCATAATGAATACAGATATGAAACCTGAAGCATATAAAGTTGTAAATGAAGTGATGAACACATATAAAAGCAGTATGTGCTACAAAGTGGGTGAAGCGCTCGAAGCAAAGAGGAAGGAATTTCAGCAAAAACGTACGAATTATCAAATTCTATACACAAATGATAATTAAAACATTGTTTTATTATTGAATGAAATATAGGTTTACTTGCGGGTGCAAACTGTGCGAACTGTGATAAATCGAAACCTGCGACGAACGCGCAACCAATTAATATTCCAATAAGTTTAGGAAACGCCAGTCAATTCAAAACACCAAAACCACTGTCTCCGCGATTAATATTACCTAAACTGTCGCCGATCTACAAAACTCCTTCGATTTCTACGACAAGTGGATCTAACGTAGAAGTAGTGCATTCAAATTTATTGATTCAAAACAGTTATCCAAAGTTAACGCCTCCACCGGATTTGCAGCATCAAAGGAGTTCTTGCGAATCGAATGCGTTCAATACGAGAGAAGGTTCGATACTGAAACCTCCAATCTTAACCACAAGACCTACAATTTTAAAACCTTTTATGTTGGCTTCTTCTGAAAGTATGATTAAACTTATAAAGTATGATAAACTTGAAACATAAAATATATTTTGTTAATATAATTGCTTAGGTGTTCAGTCGAATAAGCCATTTACTGGTCCAGTCATTAATGTCCCAAATATACCTCGTCTCAAGTCAATCGCTAAATTGAATTCTATTAATGCAAGCATTCCTGTCACATCATTAATCACGTCATCGCTTAAACCTCCATTAATTACCTCCAATACTAGCACATCATTACCCAATTCTCTGTTTGCTCGCTTCAAATCGCCTGCAAATAACCATTCTGTTACTGGTAAATGTACTTAACTCTTGTTATTTAATAAAGTTTATTTTAGATTATTTAGATATGTTTTGATTTATTTTTGGTAATATGTTTTAAACCAGATTCTGAAAGTCTCAAATCAGATCCAAAAAATACTGTGATTGGTATGAATACTATTTATCCAATGGTAACAACCGCTACTGCAACGGGTACTGCGACACCGTTGAGCGTTGCATCCAATTGTCAGGACAAGCCAAGCACTAAATATTCTCCTCATCACGGTTTTCCTGGCAAAAGTGTTATTATCACGTCCGAAACACCATTAGGAAATGATGATCTCAGTAAAATTGTTGCTTCAATTGCCGCAAATCCTGATGTAAGATAAATTTAGTAATGATACTTTTAATTTAACATGTGATAATTATATGAAATTTTTAAAAACGTATAGCAATTTAAAAAAGTTCCAGTGCGCCTCAGCAATGGTATGGCAGCGTTAGCTATTCCAGGACCGCATCCAATATTAGAAATGCCTAAATTAACAAATACCACCGCAAATAGTACGTCGCCTGCAGTGACAACGATGACTTCACAATTCTTTAGTATTAACCAAATGATAAAAAGAGCGAATTCAATATCAAGCGCTGGTGCATCGGATGATACAAAGAATGCAATCCAAAAACCAAATAAAGTTTGGGTTCCGAGTACAACATGTGCGTCGACTGTGAATATCAGTATAACTGGTTCTGGCAAACCGAATGTAATACAAAAGGGTGTCGTTTCCCCAAAAATGCGATCTCAATCCACTGACAAAACTGAAGACAAAGTCCTAATCGAAGATGTATTGCTGGAATCATCCAGCGATTAGTCTAAAACAGTTAAAATACACAATTGAATGAAATGACATATTATTATAATTTTGTTTTGAATATTTTTGGCTAATGATATGAATTAATGTAATGTACAAATGTATTTGAAGCACACTGTTAACTGTATTTGTTTATGACAACGTTATTAAATGCAATTAATATCTCAAATACAATCGCTAATTGATTGGACATGTTTTTCTCTGAAAGATTTTTAAGTCATTTTATTTCTGTAATCGAGTAAGAGATGATTAAATTAAATATGTTGTTTAATACAGTGGTAAATCTGTAATGTAAGAAATTATATAATATTTGTAAGTATTTAGTGTTTAATGGTTAGTTTATTTTTTAGTGCAATTTTTCTGTATTACAATTTACTACAAATAAATGAATTATTTTTTGTTTAATAAATTCTTATTATTTGCATCAAT
>JAQIVF010001894.1:0-12399 GCA_034698365.1 Steganacarus magnus | reverse complement strand
GGTTTTTCACATTCTTAATTTGTAGTATATTTTTATTTAGATAACGCGCGCGCTATACACCCTAATTTACGGTAGTTATATGCGTTATTCGTAAGAAAAAGATTACGAAACGAGGCAACAAAAAACATAAAAATAGCATTTACTTAACAAAACTTCATACATTGCCAATATTTGTGTGATAGAACGCCAATTTATTATGACTTGTTTAAAAATATAAATTCATAAAGTGAATAATAATCTCTAATAAATTTTATGAATTGTGAAAAACCCAGGAATCATAAAAATTTGATTGTAAAAAAGTGTCGTTAATTAGAATGCTAATAAAAACATCTGTGTTTCAAAAGTTCCCAAATTACTCAACAATTGCATTATTATATTTGTTCGGTTTTGTTGCATTCAAATTAAGGACATCAATAAAATCCGGTTTCTTTAGACATAAAACCGATTTACGATTTGTTATTTGTTTGATCTTTTATCAAAGAGTTTTAAGACACGTAAATCCTCAGTAATTGCCTCCGTCTTAATTAAGTGTTAATGCAGACACGTTTTATTGCTGTTTAACAAAGTATTTTATTGATTTGGTTTTGTACTGAAAAGGTTAAGGACAGACAAACTCAACTGTGGATTAGAATTACAGCGAACCAGCATTACAGTGTTAATACAGTATTTGACTTTTTCATCCACTATTGAAAAGGTTAACACAATTAAATCTCATAATTGACGGAAGATTTATTGTCACACTCTTAATTGCCTCGTCATGTTCGAGTTTAATCAATTAAAATTATTTCTAAATTATAGTTTGCAAAAGTTTTCTAAGTTTAGCAAAAATTTTGATTAGCCTCTAAACATTTCTATGACTGAAAGTGTTGTAAAGTAACACTTAATCTTTGATGTTTTACAAAAAAAAATAAATAGAAATTACACCTCAAGAATAAAACGCTTTTTAAATTAACTTTCTAATCACTTCAATTTAATAGAAACTTTTAAATATACTGCAAATATTTGAAGACCACACTCCAGAAACAAGTTCTAATAGAAGTTTAAATGTCACTTCATTTATGTGGTAATGAAACAATTTGGCTGATCTTTGATCTTTTCTAACAAAATAGAATAGACATTGCGACTCAAAAACTAGAAAATATATCAATAAGTTTCGTTTATTTGATGTCTTATATATTGGTAAACACTTTACATAATTAGCTTAGAGAAATAAATGTTAGCAAAATATTTCGTTATTGCGAAACATTAAATAGTAGTTAAATTTAATTAATTTATTTATGTTTGTATTTTAAATTAAAAAATGTGATTTGTTATCATATTTGATTTTTTATTGAGAATTAAAAATAACATTCCATTTAGTCTTATTTTTTTGAATAAAATTCCGAGTTAATTTACTTTATTTAAAGTTGAAATCACTTTCCATGACCCAAATACCAAAATATATTGTCATGAATATTACCGGTAAGCTTAAATTTTTTATAACCCGAGTGCAGTAAAAGTAATGTATTATAATAAAGCGACTCATAATTTAATTGTGTTATGAGATACTTTCGGCTCATACTTCACATACCGGTATATGTTATGAGTGGCTATTAATTAAAGTTTATTCTTGAGGGCATTAAATAAGACATCGCGTAATACTCATCATCTTTCTCAACCTTGCACTAAATAAATGCATTTCGTGTAGAATAGAACACAAATTTTCTTTTGCTAGAAATATCTTGTTTGTTCAAAATAACAAAATATTATATAAACTTAATTTTTCAACGACTTTCTTCTCGAATAAATTTTAATAACATTTTGTTTCATTCTTTTCATCTCATTAGTCTAGTAAATTCTTAGTAAATCATATAAAATAGGTTCAAGGTTTGCATTAATTTTTACGCATTTAAATTAATTATTCTTTCAGTAAAATTTGTTTCAAATAAAACTAATTTAACTTTGCAGAGGAATAATGCCATAACTTTTCTAAACAGACAAAGAGATTTAAAATGAACGATATATTTTTAATTTTTATGTTTATGTTTATTGATTATAATTAATACATATAAATCAGTTTATATTGTTCACAGGTAAAAATAATAATATTGATTTAATTTACACAAGAATGACAGGTATATCTGAATCCTCTATTATTTTGATAATTTTTAATTTAACTCTAGTTTTTTATAATCTAGAGTTTACATGAAAGAGTAATCTTTTCCAGATTATTTTAGTAAGCAATCGAAACGATATGGAAAGCACTCATTTGTGTAATTATGACTTGAATCTAAAATAAGTAAAGTTAAATGAAACGCGGATAAAGAATGATACCAAAAATAGTATATATTAAATTACTCGGATAATGTATCACTATATATATCATAGTTACACTCCGCTCCAAACCTCTAGGGGGGGTCAGCCAAAAAATTCTCAAAATTCTTAAGGGGGTGTCAAATCTCACCGGATTTAAACGACAATTTTTTCCCATTTTGGCCAAAAATTACAGGGGTCTCAAAAACTCATCGGATTTAAGCGACAATTTTTCAAAACTCGATTTTTCTAGGGGGGTCCAGACCCGGGCAAGACCCCCCTCTGTGTAACTATGGTAAGAACTATAATGTGCTCAATCAACGAAATAAACCTAAAAAATCAAATTGTTTTTTATCTTTCTTTTACTTTTTAAATATAGAATTAGAAACATAATAATATAATAAATACCATAACAATCATTTTTCTATTAATCTCTTTCTCTTTCGCATTCTCTCTCTCGAACTTCACCTCTAAAACAGTATCAAAGCCTTGAAAGTGCAGAAAATCCCGGTTTTATTGATTTTAGCGTCTGTTAACGTCCGGGAGTTATGTTATATCATTTGTTATACCATTAAAGCGCAAGTAATGAAAACAACACTGCATCATGTATTGATCGTATAGCAGTATTGCTGTATCGATAATGCTTTGATCGTATAAATGATTGTTACACGCATTGCATAAGTATTTCCTTAAATCGCTTTCAAGTTCAAGTTCACGCTAACTGTGATGAACTGATGTGCAATGCTGTACATTATATCCAATAATAAAATCACACATTAAAAGATATCATTGAAGTGAACTGAAAATAAGTATAAAATTAAGTATCGATAATATTACTGCAAATAATTTGCAAAATCATATGAATTCATCGAGGATTTGAATTAAATACTTTTGACATCTAATCTTTTATATTATTATTATATATGAATATATGTATATTCATGGTTTAAATAAATTATGAAACCAACAAATTGGTACTATTATAGAGGACTGTATTTAAAAAACAATGAGTATAATAATAATAATAATAATAATAATAATAATAATAAATAATAATAATAATTGTTTCGCCATTAATAATTTTGGGCTCACAATCACAGATTTACAATTTTCTAGAAAATTCTTAAGTCTGATGCGAGTCCACGTTGAGTGCGTTGACTGTCACACATGCACACACAACGAACAAAGCACTCACAACGCTCACAACGCACACAACGCACACAACACAATAGGCATAAGTACCTGATTATATTTTATGTAATCTGCGTTGAAGTGTTGGAAAACACTTGTAATTTAGATGATATGTTTAGTATTATGTGTTTTTCTTTTTTTTAAATTAATTTCATTTTATTTGTATTTTACAGGCTGTGAGCATATATTTTGTCAGGCGTGCATCACTCGTTAGTTAGAAAACCATAACACGTCCTTATTGTTGAGCCGAGTTTAACCAAGTGTTAAGAAATGGTTTTCTCGACAACTTAATTGGTCGATTAGCTGCTTATTTCGCGAACAAGTGTGGATATATTATGGAGTACGATCATCTCGTATTCCACACCACACTAAAACCCGAGGCCTTGTACTGGAGGTGAGTCTTTTTCTTTTGTCTTTCAATTTAATTTTAATTTTATTGTTTTTAGGTTGTGGCTTATGAGTGTTCGTTATTTATTAGCTAAACTTGTACACACGCCAACAAATCTAATGTTGACTTACGAAATATAATTCTAAAAGAAAGGATGGACCTCCTAGAAAGGATTATCGTAACTTCGAGAATGATAGAACTGAAGCAGAGGAAGATTTACGGCAGGCAAACGAAACTATTGAAAATCTTCGTCGAGCCTTAAGAAGAGCAAACAGAAGTGAATCTCCGTCAAGAGATATTGTAATACGCCCGTGAAAAATCAATTTTTAATATTAATTTTACTTAATTTTTTCATTTAAATTACATTTTAATTTCGATTTTTAAAATTCTTTTTAAATCAAATTTCAAATGTTTAATTTTTGCTTATTTGTTTTATGCAATTAAAATTCAAAATTTGTATTTATTTTATAAATTTATAGCGTTTTTCATCAAAACCACGAGCGAAATTTTTACTCGAACCTTTTCTCGCCAAACAGCATTCTAATGTTGCAATCTCTTCGAAATTGTTGTGTTGTTCTCCCATGTGTTGTATTGCATATTATTATTGTCATGTATTTTTGACCGAATGATGAAAACGTGTTTCATGGCAGTTCTTATTTTATTTTTATTCTGAATTCCAAAATTGTTTTGGAAAAAGAGAGAGAAATTTTTTATTTTAATGCGCATATGTAACTTTCGAAGAAATAATGAGTATGTATTTTTCAAATGTTAAAAGTAGATAACTTTTATTTACCAGAGTTAACTCTAAAACTCATTTCGATGACTGAATGGAAGCAGAGAGTTAGAGAAAAGTCTCACAAACTGTTTTCTACAATTGAAATTTTTTTATGCACTTTTAATCTAAGAAGAGTTTCGAGTTTAAAAACATGCAGAAAGTACAAAGTAATTGTAAATAGATCACAAAAAACGGCATACACATACATACAAACACTCGTATTGGTAATCATAGTTTGATTAAATATGCCTTTACCAGTAAGTAACAATAATTAGTGAAAAAAGATACATGAATAGATGGTATGAGGCATTATATCGGTGTTTAGATATCTAGCCTGATTTTAAACAAACTTATAGTCCAATAAGAAAGTAGTTTTACAATCTCGCTTATACTTCGCGTGAGTTATGCCTTATTATTGTTCACTTTTATACAATTTAAAAGGGATTGGCATTTTTCATTATTAATAGATTTTGATTACCTTTATTATAATACTTTTTAGATCATGTCAGACGACTCCGATGACTGCTCATTAGACAAAACCGGTTTCGATTTTTATGGTTAATAAATATACATGCATTTATTAACATTTAATTTTTGTAGCTTACATTTTAATTTCTTTTAGTTATTAGACATGGTAAAATGTGAGGGCCAAACAAGATATTGCTGTTTTGGATTCTGAAATGGGTCCAAAACATGATAAATACACTACATTTGAATGGCGAGTCCAATCAATATTAAATAAACGCACACATTTAAATGGATCTGTTGAATATTTAATTCAATGGTGGCCTACCTCTTGGATTTACAGGAGAGTATTTTTATCCATATTCTTGGGTTAGAGAATCAGATATGGATAAATCTCCGGAGATATTAAATGAATACAATAGACGTAAAAAAGCAGTCTCAGTGTTCGTAACTCTGAGTTTATTCGCTTCTGTCCCATTAAGACCTTTTAAAAAATCCGAAGGTCAATTTGGCACATCGATTTCGCAGATTTAGTAATATTGTAGGAAATGGTTTATGCATTTAATTATTTTATGCTGTGTTTATATTTATTCACTATTATTTCTTTAAGTAATTATTATTATTTACTCAATATGTTACTCATTTATCCGGGAAATTAAACAGTAGATACCCTTAGTATTTATTATTTGTTACTGCTTTAAAGAGTTTTGTTATTAATGAAAATGATTTAATGAAAGAAAGATAATTATAAAAGTAAACTGTAAGCAATAAAATTAATTTATTATAATAAAACTAATGGCTCTATAATATTATACGGTTAATGAATGTTTGTGACAGTAAGTATTGATAAGTAATAATTTATTATTAAATTAACTATTTTAACTTTAGCCCTAAAGATTCGAAACTAAATCCATTGGTGGGTTTTGACTTCATCACAAAAGTTTTCGAGAAAGCTTAAGCCCTGGTAAATGAACATTTTTAAATCATCCCGTACGCAGTTTTTAAGAATGTTGTAACAAAAAAGAAATTGAACGATTTTAGAAAAACGGAGTTGGTTCCGTTTTGACAACCCAGTAAAGCGTTAATAGATTAGGCCTATGCACTAAATAATGGGTTTGTATTTATTTTATGAATATTGTTTTAGTTTTATTATTTTCTTATTTCATTATAAGGTTTAATAGAGCGGATAATAATAATAATAATAATAATAATAATAATAATAATAATAATTATAAATAAAAAATTATGACATCGCTAGAGTCTAATAAGACTGTTGGCGAGCCTTAAGGTAATTCCCTCATTGTCCGCCAATTCTTGGACCCGCGAAGTCCAAAATAGGCCACGAGGGTCTTCGTCGAATCCTAATTTTTAAAAAACATTATTAGTTTTAACTTAAACTAAACACCACTAAACACCACTAAACACCACTAAACACCACAAAAATTTTAATAAAATAAAACTTTTTTTCTTAATAATTTTTCAAACTGACCAACGATTAATTAAAACAAAGTTTTAAGACAACTTACTTTTAAAAATCTTTGTTAAAAGTCTAAGCGTATGCGTCGAATTTTATCCGCACTGTAGTAGAGTTTTTCTTAAATATTGTTCATTAAAATAAAGTCATCACAATTTTCTTTTATTATTTTGTATGTTTAAAATCTTGAGTATCGGTCACAACCGGTCATATAACCGGTAAATAATGTGTAAATGTGCTTTTAAACTATAAAATAGGAATTAATTGGGTAATTAACGGTATTAATGGTAACATAACCGGTATATAAGTTAACACATAAGTGTTGGCTTCACTATAAGTAGTATTAGCTCAACAACAAAGTCTGTAGAGAATCAAGACTCGAGAGTGCAGTAAAATATGAGTGAGCAATGTTGCTATTATTAGAACACAACTGAACAACAACATAGCAAAAAAAATAATATTTAGGTGTTTTAATTAGCAATGTTATGTTATGTGGATATTTTCTGTTAAAACTTTATTAACACTTTATGAGAAGCATCATTACAATCAAACACTTTTTGCATATATCTCGTATAAATGGTGTATTAAGTAATATTGATTAATTTTAGCAAATTATTCAATATTATCGCATATTTAAAAAAGTTTAAAGTTTAAATTTTACAACATTTCATAGAACTAGCAATAAAATTTCTTTTAAAAGTGAATCTAACTTTAATATACAAATTTGATAATTTACGCGATTTCAGCCATAGTTACACTCGGGCAGAGTCTTGCTAGGGGTCTGACCTCCCCATTATAAAATCGAAAAAAAAACTAGACCTCCATTGAAAAATGTTGACTGAAAATTTTCATTAAAATCTGATGATTTTTATTTTTAATTCATAGCCTAAATCTAGTGTGAGTTTTCCATTAATTTTAAGAATCTAAGAATTCGAGCCCTACCCTCGAGGTAACTATAATTTGCATTTAAAGAGTTTAAAGTGTTTTTAACTATCCTATAAAACTGAAAAATGGGAAGAAATTTCAAGTTACATTGCAGATAAAAACTTTGAGATAAAAATCCAAATTAAGATATATTGGGTATTCCAGAATCATTTAACCAGAGTCTGTGTGAATTTTTTTAGTACATTAAGAAGAAATGTGGTGTCGATGTGCATACCATTTGTTGATCACACCATTAATTAAACCACGTTAATAGATTGAGTATTGAGTAATATATATGTACAATTTTAGTGAGAAAATACAAATATATTGAATTATGATGTGATATGATGTGATGCGATGTGATGTGTGCCACACATTAAATATTTGCTAAATTATACTAAAAGATTTATAGGCCGAATGTAAATTCTGCACATAATTTGATTAATATTTTATTTGATTATCAATTAGAATATAGAAATTATTGAGAAATTATATATTTCGTATAATATATTCGCATTACTAACGAAATTGTAATCGAGTTATTTTGTATCTTCAATTATTAAGTGTTAATTAAATTAACTATGCAATAGTATCGCATAACACATTACTTGAGTCCACATAACACACACACACACACACACACAATCTTAATCTTATTTGATAACTGCCTGCTTGTATATCGAGATTTTGTTTCTTGTTTCGAGCTCTACTATTGCTTCTCCAGGCATTACTCAAACTCTCCTCTCAATCCCTTTCTATCATAATCATTACAGATTTTTTCAAATTATTCTGTCGATTCTATTCTCTTCAGATGGTTATCTTACTCTTCCTTATTCTTTTTTTTTTGTTTTTTGCTTTATTTTATTCTTTTCGTCAAAATAAGATTGAAAGAGATATACAGTAACGAGCTTTTCTTTGTTTTATACATTGCAGGCACGCATCACATACTTTTGTTCTAATAAATAAAGATTAGGTTTACAATCCTTTCTCTGTAACACGAATTTAGTTTTTTAAATTAGTTAGAATCTAAAAAATTTAGTTATCTCTCAGTGTGTCTATACGAACAGATAATAGTTACACAAACTCCAAACCACTAGGTTTGGGCCCAGTTCTCTAGATTCTCCAAATTTTAGGAGTGGTAAAATTTCACCTGATTTAAGCAACAAATTTTTTCAGATTTTGGACAAAAATCACAGGGGTCTCAAAATTTCATCAGATTTAAATTTTTCAATTTCTCGTTTTTTTCGTGAGGGTGATCAAGTTTTCCAGGTTTTTTTAGGGTTCAACCCTGAGAAATCATTCTCCTCTGTTTGACTATGGGGCAGACAGACATCTCACAGTACATTAACTTCACATAAATACAAAGACAGCTAAAAGATTCTACTCAATTCGCAACATTGTTGACGACCTTACTCTATAAATCGTCTCTGCATTTAACATTAGAATTTCGTAACGATTTAAAAGCACAATTCGTTCACCTCTTAATGACATCTCATATAAAGTTGTCGTAGGTTTGATATCAGTGAAATCGACCCGGACCGCTAATTTTTTTAAAAATACCGCATTACCTTTTTTTAATCTTTAAAATTTATTAGGTTTACAATTAAAAAGATTAAATACTCCTAAATGTTCAGCTTTGGTGTATAATACGAATTTATTATATGAAGGGGTGAAGCGCAGAAAACGCGATGCGCAATGCACTGTGAAAGGCATCGAAAAATTTTATCCCAAAATACCTTAAGTGGAAGATTTTTTCTAATTCCTCTGAATTGTTAAAAGTGTGTCTCTCTGTTATAATAGAATTTATAATACGATGTAGTAAGAGAATTGCGATTTAAATTAATATTTATTTGATTCAATTAATTTCATTGATGAGTCAGTGTATCGTATGTGCGTCATGATTCGCACTCAACAATCTCTCGAGAGTTATAGAAAACAAGAGACGCGTAAATGTAATTTTTACCCTTTTTTAAGTTTGAACCAATCTATTTGTTCCATATAAAGAATCATTTATTTCATTACTTTTGACATATTATTACTTATTATTATGTGAATGAAGCTTTCATTATGAATGTGTACGGGTGTTCATACGAGTTAAAAAGTGTTTTCGCAAACAATAATTAGTAATAGAACTTCTATTAAAGAATTTTAAGCGATTAACACTTACCGATTACCAATGACTACACCGTAAACAGGCATATTCTCTCATAGCACTTATACGGGGTAGTCATCGTATTCCCTCTTTATTACCGATAGAGTGAATAGAAGTTTACAGTGATATGTGATTAGAAATTCTGATTTGGAGAATGTAATGATGAAGTAAGCAGTTTATATGAAAATAAGTTTAAAGCACATAATTAAATGTGATGTTTGTTTTTAAATAAATTTCATAATAAGTGGTTTAGGTTTCAATAATCTTGATGTCAAATTATACAATGAAATTAACAAATTGCTAATTCAGTAATAATTTAGTCTTTTTAGTGATCAATAAACATTTATTGATTCAAACGAAGATGTGTTGATTCTCTTTTATATATGAATAAAATTTTGTAAAATTATCATAAATTAATTTTTTTCCATACACATACATACACATAAGCTTATATACCTTACGCCCACATACTAAGAATTTCTAAGCGTTGATTATTTTAATGCAAAAAAGTTTTGAATGACATGTAAATTATGATAATATATACAGCAGACATCGTACTAATGAATCTTAAATTTACTTAATGTATTATTTAATAATCTCTTCAAACATTTTAATTTCGTGAAGTCTTAATTTTGTTAACTGGCAAACGAAAATAAAAACAAACATAATTATTATTATTATTTTCGATAGCGCTCTTAAATAATTCATTTAACGCAAAATAGCTTATCATAAACGACAACTGCTTAGTGTTTTGTCGGTTTTTAACGATTTTCCGCAATTAAATTGTGAATGGTTTAGCAATTAACATCATTCTTAACAATATTTGGCTTTATTCCATAAAAAACTAATATAAATTTAGTTTATTTGATTCTATTTAAAATAATCTATAATGCAATCATTACATTGTACTTTTCACAGAATATATAGCCATACATATACTGTATTCACACTTAAAATCTCTGTTTTTAGTTTGAGACAAGTTTTTAAATTCAGATTTTAGGTTTACCTATTGATGAGTAGTTTTTTATGAAATTATATTTTAAATGAATAACTGTTATTATTAAAATGAAATAATAATTTTTGTATTCTTGTTGAACAGCAGAAAACACTTGTTTAATATACACGAGTAGAATTTATTAGAGTTTGTTATGTTGTAATAATAGAAACAAGAATTTGTATGAGTGTTTATTAAATTATAAATATAAGTTATATGTTTCGCGATCATTCATTTCTTAGTGTTACGGAGTGTTAAGAGTTTTATACGAGTTTGAATGAATTATCTGTTCGTTCATTCATTAATGCACAAAATGAATGTTCGCATTACTTTGATTTTCGTTTAATTAGATTATCAAAACAAATCTCGTTATTATGTTTTTTACATCAGTGTTAGAATAAAGTACAGTATAAACTAAACTACATTTATTTTAATTAAAATGTCTAGAATTATTAATAAGTCAAGAACATAAATTCTAATTAGTATTGATTGTATTGTTATATATCGTAATTTTCATATTAAGACGTTTCATATTAATACTCACGCGACTAAATACAAATACATTAATGTAACATTATTGACGTATTATTAATAAAACAAGATCGAAACGGTCATAATATCTGACTTCGTATTTAAATTTTTGTTAGATGTGGATATTATATTAAATTTAATAATTACGTGGAAGTTATGTGGAAATTGAATTATGCAGGTTTTACTATTGATTTAATGTGGCTTCTATGCTATATTCTATCCAACAGTGGCATATGCCGGTTTTACTATTGATATAATGTGGGTTTTATACTATATTCTAGGTATGGTAGGGTATGGTATGGTATGGTATGGGAGGGTAAAGTAGGATATGGGAGAAGAGAGTATTCCAAATATATTACAAAAGTCAAAAATTAAAAACAAACTTTTTCTTGGCCTAATAGGCGGTCTTCTAGGCTAGTCTAACTATATAATTCTAACAAATAAACGTGTCATCTCTTAATTTCTCTTATGAATTTTCTTTAAAATTTGTCCGAATGCACAGCGATATGTGGCGCGTGTTCACTAAAAATTTCAAGAATGCCCCATTAGTGGGTCATTAGTTGAACGCATGCCAAAAAAAACCGCTTCAATGAATTATCTTTAAAATTTGTCCGAATTCACAGCGATATGTGGCGCGTGTTCACTAAATGTTTCAAGAATGGACAAAAAACGGGTCATTTCTTAATTGCTTGCCAAAAAATACCGCTCGAATGAATTTTCTTCAAATTTTGACAACATAAACAGTGATATGTGGCGCGTGTTCAGTAAATATTTCAAGAATGTGCAGCATACGGGTCATTAGTTAAACTCTTGCCAAAAAAACCACTCGAATGATTTTCTTTAAAATTTGTCCACATCTACCGCGATAAGTGGCGCGTGTTCAGTAAATATTTCAAGAATGTGCGGCATACGTGTCATCTCTTAATTGCATGCCAAAAAAAACCGCTAGAATGAATTTTTTTTAAATTTTTCCACATATACCGCGGTATGTGGCGCGTGTTCACTAGAAGTTTCAAGAATGGACAACAAACTGATCATCTCTTAATTTCTTGCCAAAAAACCGCTCGTATGAATTTTCTTTAAAATTTGTCCACATATACACTGATATGTGTTGCGTGTTAACTATAAGTTTCAATAATGCCCCATTAGTGTGTTTTTCTTAACTTAATAATCATTGTTATGAAAGTACTTCAGAGATTGCACACAAATAATT
>JAQIVF010001893.1:0-12406 GCA_034698365.1 Steganacarus magnus | reverse complement strand
ATTAAACAAACACGCAAACTATATGGGAAATCCAAATTGGTTCAATAATGTACTATTTTCATCCAATTTTGAATCATTGTGCATTTAGACCATCTCTAGATCTCTAAAAATAATAACTTAAAAAATTATTAACCATTATTTTTTACTCTTCTGAATTTAATTAATATTCCTATTAAAAATTACAAAATTAAAAATTAATTAGTTTATGGATTAAGGAAGTAAACAAACTAACAATAGTTTATCCTCATATATCTAATTTAAAAATATATCTTTAAAGTCTATATATAAATCTGGTTCAGTAGAAGGTTCGGTTGTTAAACAGCATTCGTTTTCGTCATCCGAAATTTCAACAACTTCAGGACTATTAGTAATTACTTCCGTCGAATCGTTTTCTGTTACGTTTTATAAAAGTTAAAAACTCAATTAGAGTAAATATTTTAACAATAAAAGTATAAATACCTGTCTCTTCAAGAGGATTTAATTTATTATAAATATCAATTAAAATCATTTTATATTTGAGATATTGATATTCATATGTTAAAGCCTCTCTAGTTTTCTCGTCACATGTCTCCGTCTTTTTCATTTCATTGGGATAAAAATGTGATTTAATTAGATTTATCAGGTTTTGCTAGACACTAGAAGTCTTTTTTAAAATAATTAAAATATTAAACTGAAATTTTAAATAAGTTAAATTGTGTTAATACTGTGGTATCATCTACTTGTTCAAGAGTTAATCCGATAAACTTCCAGCAGTATAATAACTCTGGACTGGACCATATTCTTAGTTTTATACTTTCTAAAAGTTATTCAAAATTAGCCATTCTATGGTAGACAAATTCAAAAGTATTGTATATTATTAGAAATGGCAGGAGTAACAACAACATATACAAAGTTATTGCGAAAAATAAAAACAGAAAAGAGCGCAATTATTTCAATTCAAGAAAATGATATTAAAGAATTGAGGAAAAAGAATAAACAATTAGAATTAAATTTATCCGAAAAGGAAAAACAGACTGAAACGTTTTATAAACCGAATTATCAAAATAATGAAAATATTCAAGATCATTTGATTTGTAAAATAAGATTTGAACATTTGACAAATACAAAAGAACTTTGGAAAAAAGCTTAATTTGATTCGAATTAACTAAACTACAACAAAAATATTTAGATATTGACAAAAAAATTGAAATTTTAGAATTATTCAAATTCAATAAATAAAACAATTTTTTCGTAATTAAACAAGCTTTGTTAAAATTAAAGAAATAATTGAAAAAAACAGTGAAATTAAAGAAATAAATAAAATAAATTAATCATAAAAACAAATTAGTAAAATATTAAAAAATCTTAACTAAGTAGTCATAAAACTGATAATAAGAAATAATAGTTCAAATTAAAATTTTAAACCGTTAGATTAATTATAATATTTCAGGATATTAAAAAATCTCATACAATTTTATTAAAGTTTTAAGAAAAAAATTATAAAAATTGTTTAAATGAATAAATATACCTTATGAATTCAAATTAAAAAATCAAACCTGTTTAAATTAGTTAAGTAACCAAAAAATATTTAAAATTTTGAATAATTATTTGAAAATTTTTTATTTAATATTTACAATGAGATTATAATCAAATTTAGTTTTTAAACTCAAAAAGTTAAGTTTTAAACTAGTTATTACAAAAAAATCGTTAACTATTAATCGCTTAAAATTTAATGAAAACTAAAACTAAATTAAAAATTAAATTGAGATTTTGTTTTAAATTACATTCAAGCTAATTTATACTTGAATATAGTTTATTAAAATGATATTTTATTGAAATTAAATGTAGATTTACTTAAAAAAAGCATTAATTTTTAAAAATGTTATTTAAATGATAAACATCATATTAAAATAAAAACCAAATTAAATAGTAACCATATATTTGTTTTATAATACACCTATTTAAATTAATAAATAGAAAAAAATAATTGATCTATTGTTATATTCGGCTCTTCAGTTTTAAAACTGTCAGAAATTAATTATTAGATTAATTTGATTAAGAATAATATACTTGATTGTTTGTTCAGTGAACTGTATGATAAACTTATGACTTATAGTATAAAACATATAGTGGAAAGCAAATTAACTAAATGTAATAAACTAATTTTAAAACTCTTGGTTTAAAGAAAAATTATTTTTAAAAAAAATTAAAAATAAAAAGATAAATTAAAATTTTTAAAATCTAGTTGAATTATTCATAAAACTACTATAATATTAAAAATTAAAAATTAACTAATTTGATTGAAGAAAATCATAATTGAAATATTAAAAATGATTGCTATTATCTAAAAAAATAAAACAGGTTACATTTCTGTTATTTAAATAATCAAATGAGTTTATATAATAAGTTAACTGTTTTAGATTTAGATTTAAAACTGTCCAATAAAGATAAGAATTAAGATGTTATCTTCAATTTTTAGTTAATATTAAAAAAAATAAAATCTCAGTATTTAAATAAATGCTATATTAAAATTTAAATAATTGCAGATATAAATATTTAAATTGAACTTTACTTTATTATTTAATGCATTTTAACTAATTGTAAACTGTTATATAAAATGTTTTCAGTTAAGAAATTGAATAGAGTATTATTAACTGATAGATTTGCTTTTATATACCGTTCACTAGGTAATTAATTTACATAAGTAATAGACAATAAAATGTTACGTTATTTATTAAAACTGTCCGTAAGAAAATAAAGTAATTAATTATAAATAATTAATAGTGAAAGAAATAAAATAGTTTCAAAATTATATTTTCAAAAATGGATATTTAATGTTTAAAACCACTTAATAATTCAATTTATTGATTTGTATGACAATTAGTTCATTCAGTTTCAAAAAAAATTGTAAATCATGTAAATAGTTTGTAACCAATAAAATTAAAGTTTCGTGTAATTTAATATAAGCAGGTGTTTGATGACTGGAATAAAATATCGAATTTTCAATCAGTTTTAATACTTTAGCAGTTTTTAATCTCCATTAACTATGATTTATTTGTATTCGTAAAAAGTATTCATAGATAGCAAAATATTAGTAGGTTGCAAAGTCCATATAAACATTTTAGTTAACTATTATAAAAAATTAATAACTTTATCACAATTAATATTATCTTTCAATTATGTGCTTAACTGTTTCAACGCATACATTTTATCAATATAATCGCTACTTCACGCTTAATTATGTTTTTCATTTATTTGCTCATTACTAACGAAATCGAAGTTTAACAGCACACATACTCCATAATAAAAATATTTTGTTTAAAAAACAGCATTTAATTCTGCATTTTTATGTTTATAATTAATTTTTATAATTTGATGTAGTTTTTATCTAACAAAATTTTTAATTATTTCAAAAATCTGACCAATAAATCTAATATAATTAAAAAAAAATTTTGCTATGTATAATATATAAGCACCTCCATAAATATGTAAAATTTAAAATAAAAATTATTTTGACTATAATGAGTTTTTTATAACCTTTTTAGAAATGTATAATGTTTTCTTACAGGATTCCTGAACGAATAACGACTTACCATGCTAAAAAATTTATACAGTTTCATAATCCCTTTAATAAACAAAATATTTTTATTAATTAAAATTCGAATTCAAAACTATCAGACCATATTAGAAGTATAAAAATAAAAGCGGCTCTTGCGCAGAATCTGCGCGAAAATACTTTTGAACTTTGTTTTGGTCACATTAATACTCCTATAAAATATATAAAAAAATAACAGAAAATTAATTTAGCAATGATTATAACCCCTATGACTTTAATTATATTCATTAACTAAAGTTTCTCAAAAATATAGTCTAATAATTGCAAAATGTACTCTTTAAAAACTAACTTATGTCATTTAAATCGTATCAGCTGATGTAATAATCAACTCAGCGGATAAAACCTAAGTCATTGCTAAATAAATTTTATGTAATTTTTTTATCATTCCAATTTTTAGCTCACTTTAGATGAAGGAGAGTTTATGGATTTGACAATGTCCGTCTGTCTGTCCGTCTGTTCGCAGTCCTCTTAAGTCCAATTTGTCTGCCACTTACAAGCTATATCTTAATACTTTGTAACATACATGACACAACTTAATAGTCTGATTATTTCGCTTGTTATAAAATTACTATGAGTAACAATGTGCTAAAGTAACAATTATTAAAAAGTTTTTAACATTAACCTAACAATACTTATGAAAGTGAGCTCTCTATGAATGTGTCATTCTTGTTTTATATAATCTGTGAAATTTTTTGAATTAACTATTATGTTCATAATATGTGTATTAAACTTAATAATAACTTGATTAATAGTATCAAAAGTTTGAACACATCGAAAGAATATTTTTTTGAATATGAATTAATTTTTTTATTTTAAATATTATTCAATCGGTTTAACCACTATTCTTTTATGGTATTTTTTCACCGAAATAAGATAGTTTTGATTTATACATATCGGTTATTAACTATTTTGTTTGCCGATTTATTAAGTATTTAATCTCATTTCATTCATTTCAAACCGAATTAAAAACATCAAACTTGTCAAATAAATGTATTTTTTATTCAATTAAATTTATTACTAATATATGTCAGTTCAATTATTTATTTATTCTTTTATTTAGATTTTAATTTTTCGATTTTATCAGTATTTCACTATTACTTTCGCTGAATTCAAACATGTTTCCCCAATGCCTTGTAAGCTTCATAAGCTTCTTCAAATGATATTTGCCATTGATCTCTGCATAATATTAATCTGTCAATAATTTTATTGCACTTATCATGGCTATTTAGATAGTTGGGCTGATATATTTCTGTTTCATTCATATCTCTCAGTTTCTCCAGTTCTTTTACTCTGTTTTAGTTCCTAAAGTTCCTTGTTTATTATTAGTTCTTCTCTCTCTTGAATAACTGTTCTTAAAGATAGAGTGAAATCTTTTCTCATCGAAGCCATATTTATCTAATAAATTTTTTTTATTTTGATGGGTTTTTCAATTGAACACTTTATTCGATTTTTTAAAGTCAACTACTCTAAATAATTGTTGTACTCTCATTGGATTAAGTGTCAATGAATTAGAAAATAATGTTAGTATAGACGAAACGTGGATTAAATGGAAAAAATAT
This sequence comes from Steganacarus magnus, assembly GCA_034698365.1. Lineage (NCBI taxonomy): Eukaryota > Metazoa > Arthropoda > Arachnida > Sarcoptiformes > Steganacaridae > Steganacarus > Steganacarus magnus. The sequence continues at coordinate 7,252 of JAQIVF010001893.1, read as the reverse complement.
CTATACTTATATGATCACACCGATATAATAAAAAATCTAGAGTATTAAATATTATGTACAAGAATTGTACAAGAGGTTTGTTTTCAATTTATAGAAATAATTTTTATTAAATTTAATTTTTTTTTCAAGTATTCCGCTGTTCACACTAATTTGTTAAATCTTGTCTAACTTTATATAAATCCAATGGATCAAATATATATGGAAAAGTTGCGAGTCAAACTGAGTGAAATACCGTTTATTGATGGTGAAGAAAAATCCAAGAATATCAAAATAATAGATATTTCTGACGAATCAGAAAGTAAAACCGAAGATTTAAATACCAATATTGTCGTAATTTATTAGCATCAGATGAGACAGTCAATAATTCAATGGTAAAATTTTTTTAATCAAAAATTATTTTATTAAAATAAAATTTTTTTAAGGATTACCATACTGTTACGACTAAATCGTATGAAATAAATCAGGAAAATACTAAACAAATGAATTCCAGCACTGAAACTAATAAAAATTGCTCTGTTCAAAATAATTCTATTATAGAAACTGATGAGGTTAATCAGGTTAATGCATCTTAATCAAATTCTAGATCGGCATTCTCTACAACACAAACAACGCAAAAAATTGATATCGTATTAACTAATGTGAACATGGAAACCCAAACCTAAACAATTGCGAACCAAGAATCAGTATATTTAATTTTTTTAAGTAATTATTATTTATTACTTACTGTACTTTTAGTTTAAAAGAAAAACTAAAAATGTGAAAGAAAAACAAGTAAAAATTAATATAATAATATTTGAATAAAGTTACATTAGATGTTATATTTATTACCTTCACTCTTGTTCTCATTCACTTTATTGAATGAAAATATTTGAGTATAGTAAGATAATGAACTTCAAGATCAAACCCTTGAAATAACTCTTTCTTAAACAATGAAGAATCAGGATGAGTGTAATAATGAATCAACTTTATGAGATTTTCATGTACAAAAGAGTACTGAAAAATATGATTAATTAAATTTAATTTATTTAAGTTTTTGAAGTACCTTTTGAGTTTCTAATAAACAATTTTCACTGTTTGACTTGTTAGAAATTTTATCAGGATGTGTTGCATTTAACATCAGCTTCTATCTTTTAGAAATCAAACGTTCAAGGTCATCACAGTTCATTAACTGTGTTAGGATAAATCCATTAAAAGTACATATCATAAAAATGGAGTGCTTTGAATAAAGTATCGAATAGACTCTAATCTATAATAGTCTGCCATTACTAAAATTTTAAATTTTAAAAATTAATAGAATATCGAATCAAAAATCAAGTTATTTTGAAAAAGTAACTAAAGAAAAAGATTCATTATATTCAAAACTTATATCAGATATTAATGCTTTGAAGGAGAAAAATTTTGATCTAGAACTAAAAATAAAATTTAAGAACGAGACCAATATTTATGAACCTGCTTATCAATCAACTAATGGATCTTGTGCGCAATTGATTGATGGTTTGTTAGAGGCTAAAGAAAACGGAATAAAGGCTTTTGAAAACGCCTTTGAGATATTCAAGAGTTTGAAGATAAAGTTGGATGAACTTGGAGAAAGCATTAATGAAATTACTGAACAGATTAAAATTCTCTCGAAATAAAATTTAATTATTATAATTATAAATTTATAAATTGAAAATTTAATAAATGTAGAATTAGTTTTAAAACCTAATACAATATGAAAGATTTTCGGTTATAGAACTTATAGTTTCAATTAAAATATTCAGATAATTAATAAATATAAATCCATATCAATTAAAAATAACTTTCTCGTGTTTTATTTAAGTTTGTATTTAACTTCGTGTATATAATAAAAAAATATATTAATATTAGCAATGCATTAATTTAGAAATTGAACACATTAATTTAGAACTGGATTAAAATCATGTTTAATAAGTTTTTTTTAAAAATTTGGGTAAGAGTTAATTTTAGAATATTATTGTGTAATAGCTGAGTCACAGCTACAATGTGGCTACCACTTAGGAGAGATATAAAAGAAATGTAATTTCATTAGATTTTAAATCATTGACAAAATAATTTTAACTATAGGTTTAAAACCATAGTTTTAACAAGAAACTTATACAAGAAAATAAATTAAATCTTTCCTGAGTCGTAATCCGTGGATCGAAGTGGCAAATTCGATTCGAAGAATCTTATTGCCGTTGAAAACAGTACTCGGACTGTTTTCTCAAGCTTTAGGATGTCACAGTAATAACATAAGTGAACATGGAAAACCAAACCGAAACAATTGCTATCCAAGATTCAGTAAAGTTAATTTTTTTAACTAAATATTATTTATAACTAACTCTTCTAATAGTTTAAATGGAAAACTAAAAATGTAAAAGAAAAATCAAGTAAAAACTACGTTAATGTCCAAAACTGACTCGAATGGATGAATAGGCAACATGCCAATAAGCTCTTACTTTAAGGAGAATGCAAAATGAAAGAAAAAAAATATTTGTAAAACCAACATATGTACCACTAACGGATGTAAATTTAAAACAAATAAACTAAAGGAGATTGAACATCACTTCTCAACATTCCTTAAGTTAGATAAGTACTGAAATAAGTCATAAATAAATTTTTATTTTTCAATGTTTTATTTGTATTGTTTTAATTTAAAGTTGTAACACCTGATGAGATTTTGTGCAGCTATTCTTCATGAGAGCCACCTTACGTTGATCTATTTTCCTATTTTCAACTAATTGTTGCAATCTTCAGATCATTATCTTCACTTCATTCAAAATACCGTTTACTAATATTTTGTCTGTCATTTCTCTTATTTTAACATAATACAATTTATTCTTATTACAGGCTTAACTAATATCTGTACTTCCGTCACATTTACGGCTGTCACCATGTTTTGTAACAATCAAATGCCTCAGAAGCAAATTATCAAGGTTTTAAGACCTCAACACAAATTATCTCCCAGAATCGGTTTGCCAAAACGATTCTTGGAGCCTTTGACATTGAGTCAACTAATATTTTATTTATCAAACCATAAAGTTGGTTTACTAATCGGCTTGTCTTTCAGAAATCATTGATTATTAATCTGGTACTTATCTTACCTAACAATTCGACGGACCCGAGTTTTTGTTTTAAAATAATTTTTTTAAAAGCAAAAATTGTACAGAATAAGAGACTTAATTGTTTAGTTAGCGAGAATATTTTTATACGTGTCAAATTAGGATATTATTTGAGAATGTCATAGCTTATGACACAGTTCATAGAATAATTTTATTGTTTTAATCCACAAACTTAGTTGGTCTTAAGCTTTGACTTTACATTTTAAAATAATTATCATATAATTTGTTTTGAGGTCTTATGTAGTAAACATGATAAAAATAAGGATAAAAAAATGTGATAACCTAGTGATTTATTGTAGCTAAGTTAGCAAATCTGAAGGTGATTTTCTTAAAATAAATTAATTTCTTTAAATGATTTATTAATGAAATTAAAAATTTGCGTGGCAACTATTGTTAGCGTAAAAGTATTTCCTAGTATCCAACGTTTATCGAAAAGAAATGTGTAGTAAAAGATATATATGTTAGTTTGTTTGTTATTATGAACTTTGCTTTAAATGCAATACGATTTTAATTAATATTAAAAAAACATCTCAAATAAGTATTGAATAGGATACCCGATAAGATATAAACTGGTGAATAAAATCTCAACATATTAACAATTTATTTAAATATAGCCATTAAAAAAACTCAATATTTCTGGTCAGAAATGTTCTCCACAATCCCAGAAGTGGTGCCGCAAGTTTTATTTTTATTTTTTTATAAAAATAATTTGTTTTTTAAATGATTTCTGTTTTTTATCTGAGAAGGATATTCGGATTGGTAGGGCTTCTTTTTGGGGTTAGGATATTATATGAAGTGTCTAGGATGTCAAAACACATCGCACAACACTGCTAAGTTTGGTCAAAAACAGTGTCGCGAGGCCTGTTTTTGCTTTATGTATATTTATCTGAATTATTCTGTTTGAAACTCAAAAAAATTTATATCTTTTATTATCTACGTTAATTATAAAATAATCCAAAATTTACACTTTTTAAATTACCGTGTTTTTCTGAGTTATTCAATAAATTTATTATAAAATGAAAAAAATGATAATTAAATATTATAGTAGAATTTAATAACTGTAAATTATTTTCAAGATTAGAAATGAATATGAAGTAAACAAAAGAATAATAAGAATAATTAAAATTAATGACATTAATTAGTTTCAAATCAAACAGAGAGCCTATACAATTGTAAAGTTTTTTAGAACTTTTAATTTAAACAATATAAATACTCTTAAAAAGAATAGAAATTAAACAAAAATAATTTAATCTTTACAAAAAATTCTTAAAAAATCCCAATTAACTTAATTATAATTCAAACATTAAATTAAAAGAATATGAAAAAACTTTTTATGTTAAGCTAAAAGTCAGACAAATATTACAATTGAGTTTAGGTTAGAACTAGAAGATATTTTTTTAAATTCAACGACATCAAGATTACTTATAATTATCACATATATTTGGAGGTGCCTTTTACTAGTAACATCTCTAAAATAATTTATTGGTTATTGTTTTAGAAATTAGAAGATTATGTCCAAACTTTTCCTTGTCGATATATAGATTTATTGGTGACTTTTTTAGGAATATACTATACTACATTATCGAAAAAACGTTTGAAGAAAACAAATTGTTCGATCGAAACGTTTTTAAAGAAGTAAAGTATTTTTGAATTATTAGTAAAAGATAGAAAAGACAATTTCTCTTCAGATATATAGCTTTTTCTTCCTGGAATTATTTATATTTCAAAAAAGAATATTCCTTTACACCCCATTGACCAAGCAGGTAAGCATACGCTCTCTCCCTGTTTATCGGCCATGCCTTATTCACCCCCTCTCCTAAAAATGACATGTGCTTGCATAAAGAAGTGTGAAAAAGAGGATTTTTGTTGTTTTGTTGTTTTTTCTTATCTCATGTTATATGGCGTTATCATTTTTATAATAAAAATAGTGAGATAGCATTAAGTATAGTAAATAATTAATTAGAAAATAATTAAGATATTTAAATTTATATAAATACAAAGACTTAATCATATGATATTTATAGATGTTTATTATGATATATACTAATTAGTTTTAAATTTATTTATTGATAATAAAAAGATTTTTATACTAGAAAATGAAAAAAAAATAATTATTTATTATTAAATAATTTATATTTTGCATGTCAAATATCAATAATATTTTATATTTAAAGTAAATCATAAATAGTAATATAATTTGTGATAACAATCTTACATTTATATATTTTCTATTTTATTAAACATTTTATTGAACAAAGTAGACATAATAAAAGACAAACATTGTGAAGCGCAAAGAAGTTGTGGCGATTATATGGGGAAATTTGATGCTTGGATAAAGATGTGCATATATGTGAAAGATATTAATTTTTGTTAAAGGTATTAATTTTTTTATGATAGTTATCCAAAAAGTTTATAATGACTTTGCAACCTACTTATATTTTGCTATTTGAGGATATTTTTTACAAATACAAAAAATCAGATAATTGAGATTAAAAACCGCTAAAGTAAATTAGATAATTTATTACAATTGTTATAATTTGATTTATATACAACTTAACAAAAATAAAAAATTATGGCTTTTAAACTTTTAGTTACTATAATTCTCTTAAAAAGAATATTTAATTAAACAGACACCCAAACAATATGGAAAATCCAATTTGGTTCAATCATGTACTATTTTCAACAAATTTTGAACCACCGTACATGCAAACCATCTCTTGATTAACGGGAACAGCTAAAGGAAACGAATGTTATTAATAATTAAATATGTGAACTAAAGCACGAACTAACTAAAAGCTATTTTCAGTAATATTTTTTATCTTTGGTGGTGGAACGACATTTTGGACTTCTAACGATCGATATGTGATATTAAAAAATAAATCATCAAATTATAGCGGAATTAATTTAGCTTTTAATGATGTGAAAATTATTAATCGTTTGGATGTTTTTGGTTTCTTTTATGGCTATCGCAATATATCACCAGGAAATTCCGGTCTTTATTACCAGATTAAGCATAGAATTGACTTAATATTCAATATTTGATGGTGATCCTATTGATATCATTCTTTTTGGAGGAAGCTTAGGAATGATGATGTAAAGGGTTGAGTCTGCAAATATTTTGATAAAAAACATTCTAAACTTTGATTTGTGATTAAAATTCGCAAAAATTTTTATCGCAAACACTTACTGTGAGGATATTTTTAAAGCGCGAAATAGCGTTTATATTAAGAAAATGTACTCGTGTAAACAATTAAGAACATAATTGAAAGATAATATTAATGTTGATAAAGGTAATAATTTTTTATAATAGTCAGCTAAAATGTTTATAAGGAATTTGCAACCTACTTATATTTTGCTATTTATAAATAATTATTACGAATACAAATAAATCATAGTTAATGGAGATTAAAAACTGCTAAAGTAATAGAAATGATTGCAAATTCAATATTTTATTCAAGTCAGCATACACCTTTTTATATTAAGTTACCCGAAACTTTTATTTCATTTATATAAATTCTTTTATAAATAATTTAATAAATAAATAAAAAGTTATGATTTTTAAACCTTTAGTTACTATAAATATTGTTTTAAATAGAGTATTAAAATAAAAATTCGATAATTTATTGCAAATTCAGCATAGACCTGCTTATATTAACTTACACGAAACTTTAATTTCATTTATAAAATTCGAGTAAGGCACGACCTAACTATAAGCTATTTCTAGTAATGTTTTTCTTTCATAATGGTGAATTTACATTTGGGTCTTCTAACGTTATGACATTAAATAGTTATATGTGTTTTCAATGAATGTATAGATCATTTTGTACTGTATTTCATGTCGTATTGGATGCCAATATGTCCTCTAAATGTATTTTATAGTTTAATGTAACTATAGTTTATCAGCTCATCAAGATATACATTTAGATATGAGATAACTGTGATATATAATTATTTAGTTTATTATACTTTTATAGTGTTATGTTGTGTATTATAATGTATTGCACTGATTTATTCTACTATTTTAGTATAAAAGAATATATTAACTTACGGTTTACTTGTTGAGATTAAGTGTGATCAATCGTTATAGAGGTAGAGTTAACGTAAAAGTAGACACAATTGTTGTGTAAACCACT
>JAQIVF010001892.1:0-12407 GCA_034698365.1 Steganacarus magnus | reverse complement strand
CGTACCGGGCATTTACTTACTAACAAAATATGTAAACAAATGGGAGTGTCCTAATATTTTGTTAGTAAGTAAATGCCAGGTACGAGCATTAATATGTGTAATAGAGCCACCACTGTTTAAGACCGTATTTTGTCTGTTTTAAGACCTTAAAAAATACAGAAAAGACATCAATATAAGACATTATATAATACCTAAAAAATTTTTAAATGACATTATAAGAGATTTAGTATTGTATTTACTATTTTTTTAAATGAATTTAAGTTAAAATAACTTTTAAAAGTAGCAATTTATATTCTATTTAGTAAATTTTAATCTGTATTAGAAAATGTATGTATAAATGCGACAAACTTTATGTTGTAAACTTCGATTTTCTAATAAGTTTTATTATTTTACAAAATGTAAAATTTTTATCAATATAAGACAAATTATTAGTAAAAAATTCTTATCAATACCTCATTTTGCTATTTTAACGCCTAAGTTTGCTTCAATTGAAAAAATTTTCACAAAAATCCGTTAAGTATTATTTTTAGAGTTAACTAACGATGGCTTTGTATTTTCTTCTGGTGACAATTCATTCGGACAGTTAGGCCTTGGAAGACGAGCTATTAAAAAAATACCGTCCAAAATTAATTTGAACGATGGAATTATTAAAATACATTGCGGCAACAAACATAGTTTACTTCTATCGAGTGATGTCGACATTTACGCGTTTGGCAGTAACAGATATGGTCAGATCGGTAACGGCACTGAGAAAATGCGGCTAAAGAAGACTATGCAAGTCAAGTTAAATCTGAAACGTAAATGTTTAGACATAGTTGCCATTTGTGGCTCGGATCTATCGATTGCTAAGTTAGACGATGGATATTGTTATGTTAGGGGAAAATTATGTGCAAATAGAGCTTACTCTAAACCTACAAAACAAATTACTAACATCTGAATGAAAATTAGTTACAATCCGATAATTTGCGAACAAACACCTGTCATTAAAACACGTATCGTAAACAAATTTAACGATAAGAAGTCGAGTGAAATTGCGTTTAAAGTTTGAAATAAAATAATTCTCATACAAAAGCAATACTTAAGTTTTGTTTGCAGGTACTTCGAAATAAAATTTAGTACTAAGTGGAAAGAAAACTCGAAGGTGATCACAATTATTAATTATTCATATACAGTTTACTATGCTTTTTTGAAATACCTTTACACTGGTCGTGTAGAAGTGAGATCAGATATGGTTTTGAATTGATGGAGTTAGCGAAGTGTTATTTAGAAGAGGAGCTTAATATGAAATGTGTTGATCTAATAATAACTGGAACAAACATTCTTAACCTTTGTTCCAAATATTCAATTGCTACTGAATATAACTTAATAGAAATTAAAGATTATTGTTTCAATTATGCTGTTGAAAACTTAATGCAGTAAAAGAAACAACAAATTTCAATGGAGTAAAAGTTAAATCTTTTAATATAGAAATTATCTGTGCAATTTGTAAAAATAAGTTAATATAATAGAAAAATTTTAGTTATACTTTAATTTGTACTTTACATAAGAAATGTATTTTTGTGAAACAAATTGTTAGTCACATTGAGAAATATTTATTTCTATTTTAATATATTTTAAAACAAATGTTTTCTAAATTATTTTTAAACAAATGTATATTTTATTTATTAATTCTCTTCTTAAATAAGTCTGAAATTTCATTTTATAAAATTTTCGTCTCAAATAAAAAAATTCGCTTTTGTAAATAAATTAATGTGTGCTTTATTTTTGTATTTATTAATTTAATAAATAACTGTTAATTTTAATGCGTTATACTAAAGAAATCTCTATTACTCTAGAAAATAATAACATCAATGCTATCACCAATTCTGAAATACCTGTGATTTTTGCATTAAACAAGTAAACAATTAATTAGAAAGTCTTTTGATAATTAAAACACTATAGTAAACCTATCGTATTTTAAAACTATCTTAAGCCCTCAGATTCTCTTTCCAATACCACTCTTCAATTGTTCTGTTAGTTAATAACCATTTCGTATCTTTCAAAGTGATTTGATATTCAATTTATTATATTTATCATAATTGTAATCATAATATTACAGGTATTAACTGAACATGCGATTAAGTACTGAATAAAATACTATAATTAAAACTTATTTGCAGCCAATCAAAGCGTTATGAAAGCAATTAACGCAATAACACGCGATGTTATATTCGAGATGTTATACTCGAGATGTGGAACAAATGGGCCATTGCTGTGAAGTGTGAGCTTCTAATTACTAATTTGATTGCCTTATTAAATGGCTCTTTCCTAGTCTTTTATTATTATTATTTAAACAATTTTTCACATGAATAAGTTTTATGATTTTATATTCAATCTGAAATAATCAACAAATACTAAAATATCAAAACTGTGTTTGAGTGCTAATGCTGCGATAAAAATGATAAAAGAAAAGTTTCGGATAAGTTTACTGTTGTTGTTTTTTTCGTCATTTGTTGTAATAATAAAAGAAAGTGTTGAACTGTGCTGTAAGGATGAAAAAGGTGTAGACGTTGACTGGTTTTTAGTCTACAAACTGCCGCGTCTCGAGCACTCCTCCTCTAAAGTGTTAAAATCTGGGTTCGGTTACGCGTACATCACTGACACCACAGTCAATCATAAAACGTGGATATTATCGGATAAGTTAATCAATCAGAACGACTCGATTTTGGGCCAAACTATTGGTAATGTTTTGGATAAAAATGCGGCGGAAAATCACACAAGTATTGTGGTTTATAATGATCAGCCACCACGTAATACCATCTATTAATACAGATTTTTATTTATAAAAATATTTATCACTCACTTGTTTCGCAATTAAAATAGTTTATGAGTCAAGTTTTACTACAGCGCACGCCAAAGGAATTTTCGTGGTGAACGATGAAACTGGTTTTTGGATCGTACACTCCGTTCCTAATTTTCCGGTATTAAAGCCATTCCAGTTTCCCAACACAGCCAGTGTTAACGGGCAGACAATTCTTTGTATGAGCCTATCCGCCAACAACCACCGCACACTCGATAACATAGCCATACAACTGCTGCTCATGAAACCGGATTTATATCAGGTTTTAATTAGAAATAATTTGATAAAACTTGCGCCGCATTGGAATGATTTACAACACGATAAGTGGATTCAAAACTTTAATAGTAGCCATTTAGTGATACAAAGTAAAGCCGGGTCTGTATATTAGTTAATTAATTTGTTTGAATACAACATTTAATCGTAACATTTCCCGTTCTATAACAACAGTGTTCAGTTTAACACGTTTTCTAAGAGCGAAAAATTTAACAATGATTTATACTCTGCACTCATTGCGCCTCAGTTTAAAGCCAATCTGTTAGTTCAAAGCTGGAGGAATGGTGCTGGCGATCCGTTAGATTCGGACTGTGCCGACACATATAAGGTCCAAAATGTTCATAAAATGAAGCTATTCAGCGATAAAAACCACTGGGATTTCAAGGAAGATCACTCTAAATGGTCGATTACTAGCGATGATAATCAAACCGAAAAGTATATTTGCATCGCTGACATCAATCGAATGAAATCTCAGTTTCGAAGAGGTGGCGGTTCTGTGTGTCTCATGTCTGGCGAAGTTTGGTCTGTTTTTAATGAAATGGTGGAATCAATAGAAGGGTGTCGTATAACTGGTGGTAATATTCATTCACCAAACTATAACCAAAGCCAAGCATCGCAATCAAACGGCAAACAATCTAAAGTAATAAACACGTTATGGACGATCAACTTTGTGTCGATATATTTTTTATTTCAATTGCTTTATTTTGTATCGTTTTTCTAATTGTTTATTGGTTTTTTAAAACCGTTTACAATATGCTTATAAACTATTCTATTTTTAATGCCAGTATTTATTTGATTTGAATGTTAATATTTATTATGTAAATTATTTACAGAAAAAACGCGGAAACAGAGACTCCAACAACAGATCATTTCATTTTACTTTTTAAAAACTTTAATCTGATTCTCAATTGAAAATCGTTATCTTTAATAACCAACACAGCATTCAAGTATATTTAATTTTACCTTTTAATTAAAATTTTATTAAAAACTGATGTTTGAGCCTTACTCTCTAACAAGTGTTAAAGTAATACAGTATATCTATTTTCAAATTTTATATAATAACATTTAAATTTTAGCGCCCATTACTAACCACTTATAAGCGCCATTCGCTCTAAGTGTTAATCACAACCGTCTGTGACTGGTTTACAGTCTCATGTAACGCATAGCAACGCAAACAATAATATAGTTGAGCGGCTATTTCTATACACTGTAAAAAGTTTTTTCTAATTTTAACTTAAAATTGATAAAATTTCATCCAAGAAAGTCAGTTTAGATTAAAATGCATCTTAAGTCTAATCATAGTCTTAAATAAGATGAACTAACATATTAACAAAGTTAAAACTGATATATTGTGTGCCTATAAACCGCTAAAGCTAACGATATGAGAGGAACAGCTCTGACACACGATTTCTGTTAATCTCTGCCTGAGATCTTAATCCTGCTGAGTGATAATCAGTGATAATCTTGACTGATATCTCTAATCTCTTCGCTATCGTCGTCTCGTGTCTGGATTTGCTGCCATTCAAACATATCTCAGTTAACTGAGAATCGATACCTCCGATACCACTCGCGGGTTAAATTCCTGGAACCTATTGCGGTGTTGTCTCCATTAATGATGTCATATCAAACGAAGTGCCATCAAGTTTGTCACAATATCTGGCTTTCGATAAAACGCCAGACTAGCAAATCCAATTAAAGTTATACTCCATATTAGTCAGATCGACACCGCAGTATAACTCGCAGTTAACGACTTGCAAGTTGTCTTTATTATACTGACAAAGAATGTTATAGACAATAGTAACCGCTTTATGAACAAAAGTATTCATTAAATTAACTCGAATGCGCTCATCAACGGTGATATCGATATTTCTTTCGCATGACATCTGACGCATAACTGGTTGTCCGGTAGCGTTAACACCAAACTCGAGATCCGTTATTTATTTCATTTCACTCATACGCCATAAATCGCTCATAAAGTCATTGTGTGGTATAAAAACTTGAGTCAACGCAAAATCCATTACACGTAAAATGTGATACTTTTTATTACGAATAGTTAGACTCAAATGTACGCCATCTCTAATAGTGAATTCCACGAAATAAGCCATAGTAACGCCCGATTTGTCAATATCATATTTAGTGATACGTATGCCACTACACTGCTGTTGAAAAAGCCATTTTTCTAATGCTTCCATAATATATCTCAAGTTATATTTTTCTGGCATTGTAAACAGACATGCCTTTCGATAGGCTGCGAACGCGCTTTGATAATTGGTTTGCGGAAATATACTCACGATCTGTGCTAAGATAAGTTCAGGAATAAGTGTCACCACATCGTCGTTACTGATAAACGCCATCAGATTGTACTCAAAGTCATTCCCTTTGTCGCGCACATCTTTAGCCAATCGCTCCGCTGGATGTATTTTCTCTTTAAAGAGAGCCGTTGAAATAGTACTTTTGTTGTACTCATAAGCCACGCCAAACAAAGCCTGAATGTATTCAAAACGCACCACAACTTTTTAAACTCAACACTGAGATCTAGAGGTAAATCTTGCTGTGTTATATGACAGTATAGTTTTTGCACTGAAATCATAGCGGCAAAAAATAATTGGCGACTGTTAGCGACTACAGTCAATATAAAGTTCTTAAAAAATATTGTTTGCACACACTTTGATTATCTAAAATATACAACCACTTAAATTTTTTTAAGTAAATTTTTTAACATTATGTAAAATAAATTAATTCTTTCCCTTACTGTCGAGTTGTTTATAAAATTCACTAATTTAATTGTGGCAAACAGAGCTATTAATTGATTAACACTTAAATTTGCATTGTAGTGTACAGTTTTCACTTTTATTTATATTTATTAAATTAGTTAAAACACTCATTTTAAAAAAATATCAACACTATCAATACATTTTTTGTTAAACAAACAAACAAAAACAAGTAGCGAAACGATTTATCGCGCTTAATCTTTATCTACGAGTTTCGGATCCCTAAAACCCGTTTAAAGTTGTTCTTCAACTTATTTCATTTTAGTTACGCGCTAGTGATGTAATATTTTGTTCCATTACCATTGGAACGTTAGTGGAATCGGAGATTAGCTCCGGTAATGGAACATTAATGGAGTGAAAATATATAATTTTTCCGTTAATGGAACAGTAGTGGAATTTTAGGTTTCGGTAGTGGTGATAAACAAGAATTAATTAAATTCAAAATAAATTAAGATATTCCTAAAAACTTAGCATTAAAATTTCAAAAATGCTTTACAATAGTTTTTATAGTCTAAATAGCTTTAAATAAGATACTTATTTAATAAAATATTAGTGATTGTTTAGTGAAACTTTAGTTTACCGGTAGTGGAAATTAAAAGGTTTACGGCAATGGAAATGTAATGAAAATTTATTTCTGTTTTTTAAGGTTAATGGAACTGAAGTGATGTCGCAGACATTCATACTAAAAATGCGACATCTAAATTAATTATTATCATTTTTATTTTGAAACTTATATTTAAATTTGAATTTACTTTAAAATGATTTTATATTTCGATGAAATGTTTCGAATAATAATTGATATTTATTTGATAGTCGATAACAATAGTTCTAATGACAAAAATAGTATTTATAATAATAGTAGTAATAATTTAATTAAATTTACAAATCACAGCCAAAATGGCATTAATTATAGTTTAACTTCAAATATTAACTTCAGTTTTTGTTATATAAGTGTTGTACAAAATGTGCTCAAAAATGTAATGTTTTACTGCACTGAATGTGCATTCAATTATAAGTGAATTCGTTAATGGAAAACGGAAATGAGTTTCACTTTTAATAAAAAGTGACTCATTATCGATTAGTAATCGATTGAGTAATTGCACGTCAATTATGTGCACATCACTCTTCCCGGTCTTAAATGCCGAGTAAAAATGGTTTGATTTGAGATATGTGTACGATTGATTGTTGACCAGTGTCAATCTTCGTATTTTCGAAATTTACATTGTTATTCATTTTGCGTGAGACTTTGTATTGTCCTTCAAATCTTGGTGTGATTTTGTGTTTTGATGGATGATTAGATGGAATGATCTTTTTAACTAAATCATCAACATTTAATAACATTGGTGGATGCTTTGCATCAAATTGTTGTTAGCATTGTTGTTTGAATTGATTGCTACGAATTTTTGCGGTTTTATGAGCTAAATCAATATCGATTTGTTCAGGCAAATCAATTCCAAACATTAATTGATTTGGTTTAAAACCTGTAACTGTATGTACAGTATTTTTGTAATGGCTAGCAACATCTTTTAATACTGTTAACCACTTAAGATTTGGTTTATCAGACAGTGCCATACGAATGTCTTTGACGATAGTATCGTTCGCTTTTTCATTAATTCCTTTGGTTTCTGGATGGTATGTGTACGTGAAGCTTTGTTTAATATCGTATTAATCAAGAATTCTCTTTAAAACACGACTTTTAAAGTTTGTTCCATTATCTTTTAACAAACGCTTTGGCTTTTGTTTAGTTAAAATTGGTTTTAACATTTCAATTAGTGTTTGTGTTGAATTGGTTTTGGTATCTTTAACCCAAATGTATTGTGAGTGATGGTCTATTAATACTTTTATGTATTTGGCTTTAGTTTTTCTGGCTGCAGAACTCATAACAACTGAGTCGATCGCCCACAACTCATATGGTGTTTCTGGAGTTGTTAACGGAGTGAGCGATCCATATGTTGGATGGTTCGATGGTTAAACCATTTTACATGTGCTACATGTTTTGATGTGAAGTTGTATATCTGCTAACATGTTTGACCAAAAATATTTTTGCATCAAGTCATTGACTGTACGCTTAACACCTGGATGTCCAGACAGTTCATGATGTAGTCATAAATTCATTTACGAATTGCTTTGGTATTACGAGTTTAATGAACTGCTTAAATTGTTTTTCCGATAATTCCATTCTTTAGAATGAATGATTTATTCATTTGAAGCTGTGCTTTACTTTGCCATTTTTTGACCGTTTCGATTGATAGTTGTTCTGTTTTGAATTATGATGATGCCATTGTTGTTTCGATTGGAGCACGTGATAACGCGCTACATTTTCCATCTTTGAACTTTCGCGATGTTCGACAGTGAATGTATATTAAGATAACGTGTTTGACCAACGATACAATCTTTTATAATTATTCTTAAAATTTAATAACCAATTCATTCTAATTCAGTCGTTGTAAATCGAGATTCAGTATCACTAATTCTTCGACTAAAGAATGCTTCTGTTTGTCCTGATATAATATACCAGAGATGCCTACTGTACTTTCATCCGTATATAGTTATGTATTGAGTTTTGGATCGAAAATTTTGAGAACCGGTTCAGATGCTAAATCTGACTTTAGCTGATTTAAACTCTCTTGTTGCTCATTCCAATTATATAGTACATCTTTACGGAGCAGATAATACAATGAAGCTGCTTTTTTTGTGTGAAGTCTCTGATAAATTTGCGATGATATCCGATTAATCCAACAAATCGATGTAATTCTTTTTGATTTATTGACTTTGGATACTGTAATATTGCTTTTACTTTTGCTGATTGTGGTTTGATTATTCCATTTCCTACATTATAACTGAGGAAATCAATTTGCTTAACTCCGAAGAAACATTTATCTTTGTTTAGCTTTAGATTATGTTTTCGAAATCGTTCTAATACTTGTAGTAATCTTTTATTGTGAGTTTTCCAATCGTGTCCATGTGTTCCGATATCATCAAAGAATTTCTCTACGTCAATACTACTGAGTGATTTCTTTAAGATTCGATTGCAAACTGTTAATTGGTTCTTACCACCCATTGGCACAACAACCCACTCGTAATGTCCATGTCGAGAACTGAATGCTGTTTTCTCAATATCGTCTGGATGTATAGGGAAATGCCAAAAAAGCACCAGTGTATATCCATTTTACTGAATATTTTTGAATGCACACAATTATCAATAATATTTTGTATTAATGGTATTGGTGTTGGATCTGTTATTGTGTCTTCGTTGTGTTTCTGATAATTGACACATTCTCTATTTTCCGTCTGGTTTGGTACTAAACTTATTGGAGCGCTGTATGGACTTGTACTTTCATGAATCATTAATTGTTTCATCAAATTTTCGATGATTGTTTAAATAATTGCTCGTTTGCGGTGAGTATATTCGAGGTTTGACTTAAATTGGTTTATTGCTTTTAGTTCAAATTCGAAAATACTCTAATTCACATCTACCAATTTTATCATCTTATGAAAATACATCGTCGTATTCTTTTATAACAGCATTCATTTCTTTTCTACCCTTAGACATCATTTGAATTTTGTTGATTGGATTTGTTATTGGTTTTCCAATACCAATGCTTGCGTTCGTGGATGTCATTAGACATGTGTTAATGAATGTTTTTTCACCACATTGTTTGCGGATATTTGATTTTGTTTTTGACTTATAATTGGGTTTTGATTCTTTTAATTTTGTTTTGTTTTCATTGTAATATACTGTTTTGGTTTTTAAATTAATTGTGATTGGAAATGTTTGGCAAATATTAACTCCAAGTAGTAGTGTATAATTAAACTGATTTAAAACGATAACTTCAATGTCTTTAGTAATATTGTTTAATGATATTGGCAACAATGCTTTATCAACTGCTTGACACGTGCCGTTTGTTGTGTCTATATTTACTTTATAATTGAAATTTATTCTTATTTTAAAATCTTTATCTATTTGCAGACTAATCATATTAATGGTTGATGCAGTATCTATAACAGCTTTATAATATACGCATTTAATTTTAACTGGTATTAGAATAAATTTGCTCAATGAATACTCAATCGAATTTTGTTTTATTGATTGAGTTAATGTTGCTATTTGATTGGTTTCATTACTAGACTTTTCATAGTTTTGTTTAGACTTAAGCTGTCTTTATAATTGGGATCGTAATTTTACATTCATATGCCCAATGATTAGCACCAGCTATTCCCTTCTTTTTACAAATAAAGCATGGCTTTGATGGTCTCTTTTTGTTTTATTTCGAATTATTATTAGATTGCTTTGCTTGCGGTTCGCTTGCTTTACTACTATTAGATTTATTGCAATGCTCTATTGTACACGAATTGAATTGTTTTTTCTTATCTGAGTAATTCGTTTGTTGTTTATTTGGTTTGTTCCACAGCTGGGGATTCTCTTCGATTCTAGTTGCGAGTTCGAGCCATTCGACTGTTGTAGACAGCTTTGCTGCTAACATAATGGATTGATAATGTGTTGTCAAGCCATTCGTTAACAAATCTATTCGGTGTTTTGGATCGAGTCCGACATCGCCTAGTAATTACATTTTCTTATCGTAGTACGATCTACTCGTGTCATCGTGTTTTAACTTTAGATTTGCCGCCACTATTAGCGGTTGTGCTTTCTTAACATCAAATCTTGTAATCAACTCCTCATCTACTTGTGTATGTTAGCGTCGAAATGTTTGGTAAAATACGTGTCGCATAGAAATCTAACGCTGAACATTTCAATAACAGCGTTAATTTTTCTAATTTGTCCTCATCTTTCCTAAATGACTTTAATACGATACGCGCTACTAATAATCAATGTCTGATTGGTATTGAATTTGAAGTTACATCAAACTTATTGATTTTAATAGTTGTTGCCATAATTGGTTCAATAATATCGTTAATTTGCTCGTTATTAAAATCGCTTGTTTGGCTTTGATTATCAGTTGATGCACTTTGCATTGACTGACTTCCAATAATTAATTGTTCAGTTGGTTTTGTTTGTTTTAAAACGGGTTCACCACTTTCGTGAAGCTTTTTATAATCTATATCTTTCTTAACTATTCTTTTTTTACTTTCGATTCTGATTTTGAATATATCACCCGTTTTTAAAGTGATTTACAATTAGTTTTAACAATTTAGATATTTCACAATTTGGTTTAACAATAAAATAACACTCTATTACAACGTGTTCACAATTCTGTTTCAATGTTTGTTTCAAAATTGTTTACAAATTTAATTTAATTCAATTGATTATGCATGCAATCAATTATTTCAATTCATCGCTCAAAAGCGGATTACTTGATTCAATTGTTTTAAATTATTTTTTAATTATTAATTAAGATTTAATAATCAAATCAGCATGCAATTGATCATATAATTCATCGCTAAAATAGCGGAATGTTTTAATTTAATTTGAAATCAATTTATCAATTTAGCGACGTTTTAATAATTAAATCTGCATGCGTTTCGATTTAATTTTCATATCAATGTTTTTTTTATAGTTTAATTTCAAATATTAACTTCAGTTATTGTTATATAAGTGTTGTACAAAATGTGCTCAAAAATGTAATGTATTACTGCACTGAATGTGCATTCAATTATAAGTGAATCCGTTAATGAGAAACGGAAATGAGTCACTTTTAATAAACTTTTATTGTTTTCAAAAAGTGACTCATTATCGATTAGTAATCGATTGAGTAATTACAGTCAATTACGTGCTCATCAAATAGCAAAAAGATAAGGTGACAGTTACGCAACTGACGGTTGACACCTGTCAGTTGCATAATACTCTTATCATTAAACTTTACTCATTTTGTAAGGGACCGGGAGTCACCTCCGACCCCCTTTATCAGTCCTCATATAATGGCCAGTATTATATAAAACACTTTATTTCGATCTGAGTCTCTTAACTGTGAAGTTCGTATTATTATTCCTAACTATTAGTGAACACATTGTCCTTTGTCTCAACTTAGTGATAATTTGTTTGAGAAGTTAATTAAAATCAGTCTTCGCGCATAATACGAGACATTAAATCAAAACATTGCAATAATTATTTTTGTATATTTAAAATATTTTATTTTGTATTTTATTAATAAAGTCGCGTTAAATTACAGCAATAAATGACCATTTTATGTCACTAATTATAAAGTGCAGTTTGACATTGACGGTGACCTCATTTAGAGTCCCGATTGGTTCATAATCCTAATTGATTAAATCCGTTATTAAAAACAGAAACTAAAAACAGTTAAAAACTTTCTGTTAGTGAAGTGAGTTGAGTGTCGTCGACCTCATTTGAAACACGTGCTCGACTGCTACACTACAGAACGTTAATGGAATTTTTTGAATCAGTAATGGAACGGTAGTGATAACTCAGTCAAATATTTTCAATCACTATTACGCGCTTTTGATAAAATAACTGCAGTGTAGTAATAGTTAAGGGCGCGACGTTTATGACTTTATTTTTTAAAAATAAGGCCTATAAAAATGACTTTAAAAAGTTGAAAAATGAC
>JAQIVF010001891.1:0-12410 GCA_034698365.1 Steganacarus magnus | reverse complement strand
AGTCATATTTAAAGTCATTTTTTAACTTTTTAAAGTCATTTTTATAGGTCATATATTCAAAAAATAAAGTCATAAACTTAGTCATAAGCCCTTACTTATTAAATAACATAAAGCTCAAAATCTAAGCATTTTCAAAAACTTGTTTGTTATACTCAACATATTTTTTACAAGTTTTTCTCTCATATATTTCTTAAGGCGCATTAATTTGATTTTTAAAACTCATCCCAATAAAAAATTTTTAAATAATGATACCGGGGCTTAACAATAGCTAAACTAAATGTCTAATAAATCACTCCTAAAGAATGAATCATGTGAAGCATGACAGAAGCATATTAAAAATATTCAAACAGTCTTATTTTTTTTTGCATAAAATTCGAATTCATGAAAAGAGCAAAAATTAAATAATTCATCAGAGAGAAGGATGCGCTAACATGATTGAAACATTCAAATTATTGGCATACAGTATACACAATAGTGGAGGTGATGTAATACTGCAAAGAATTTAACTTTTTTGTTTAAGTGCTTTAATTTACATTGAATTTAGAAAAAATGTGTGTTTTATCAGTTATTCTATGGAAATGTGTTGCTACGGATTTTCCCAAAAAATCATGAATAATAATGTGGCGCTCACTTTAGACATCCTTGGCTGATATAATTTGTTTCATATTTAATAGAATAGGTCTGAGTCGTGCAGTTTTTTTGTTACTATGCTTATTATAATTAAGGTTAGAGAGTATTTTTTATGTAGAAATAAAAGATTCAAAAAGAACGCACTAATAGATAAATAATTGCAATTTAGAAAAAAAAATCTAAAATTTTTTAGCTATATTTGTGGAGTTAAGCCTTTTACGAAAAGTAAATTCAAATGATGCAGACAAAGATAGTAATATTGAATGACTCACCTCTTATGTTCATTATACGGAAAAAATGTATAAATTTATTCTGTACCGGTATATACAAATTGTTTTAATTATAACTTTAGTTTTCAAAAGAGTTAAAAAAATTGGAATATATATAAAACATAAAATAGCGTGTGTTCATCGCTCTGATTGATTGGTTATACAATAAAGCTCTAATATTTGAGAGATTGTGTCACTTCGACAAATATTTAAAAGTTTTTTTTAAATAAAATACGCTAACTTTTCCTTGTAAAAAGTTTACATTAAGTTAAACGCATTTTATTTCACTGAATTTGCAAGAATTAGTTGTAACAAAATTTATTAATAAAAACAGTTGCAATGTTTTCGCATTATTTACTGAAAAATAGCTTACAATAACATATAATTTTCCCATTTATCTGTGTTATTAACTTCATATATATATTCTATTTTTAATAACTTAATTTTCTTTTGAAATCAAATGTATCATAAATATATTACGCCAATACAGTATCATGAATTGAGTGCGCAAATATTTGCATTTTTATTGACAAATTACACGTTTTGCTGACAGCTCTCGAGTCACAAGATTTTGATCGTTTATTTAAATTAAATTATTTTCTTGTTATAATTATTGACTCTATAACTTTTATTAATCTACTCATTTGTCAATTAATTAACCATTAAAATTCAAGGTTTCGCCAAACAAAAGTAATTGTAGCGAAAACCCTGAGTAAATAGCGATACTGAGAGGTCAGTCAATTAATTATGAGTCAGATGCGAAAGGCTATGAGTGTCCGTGAAATTAAACTGTTGTTGTGATATCAATTCAGCGAATGTGTGTCAGTTAGACAATAATAGTAATAATAATAAACAATATTTTTGTTGTTGTAGTGCTAGGACTTACCCACTGAACAATGCCTCGAAGTGCCCAAAAATGCGTACATTAGCAGAGGAAAAAATGACGAGTAAAGGCAATAAATTGGAGGTAATTGAGCCAACAAACTGTAACCCATACCTGAAATGAATGCCAAATGAATTCATATTAATTTTGATAACTTGCGTGATAACTCTAGTAAGTTTGTTATTAATTATTAATTAAAAAAATTTAATAAATATGCAAATTTAAGACATTTAATAAATCTAAAGGTTATAATTTATATAAGTGTAGTAATTATTTATTAATAATCATTTTTGTATGATTAGTTTTTCATTATTATAAAATTTTTGTTATAGCTTTGATTTAAAGTATTAAACCAGTATATTTTGCACAATTATTTGACTCTTCCGTAACAATAGACTAAGAAATCTATTGTGAGTTAATTGCTTGTCTTATGTTTAAATAGTAGTATTAAATTGATTTAAATTTTATTTCGAAAATTCCTAGAAGTCCTCAAAATTTAGAGGTATGGTAATGCGTCCACTTTAACCTTTTCCTTTTAAAACAACCCACACAATAAAACGTGTGGTGAATATATTTTGTTTGAAATTTTATCTTTTTTTTTATTTACTTTTTTTCAACAAACAGCTACAACTATAAGTTATTTATTTTCCAATGAATATGTAAAAATTAAAACATTCTCAGAACTAACAAAAAACTGCTCTCTATATTAATAAATGCAATTTTTTTCACAGAAGTTTGCATTACCACATCTTGATATTTAAAACGCTATTTTCAAACAAAAATTTTATTTATAATCGTTTTAATTAATTGCACATTTTTATTATCAACATTCCTAGAATTTCAAAATAACTATGCAAAGCGTTGATAATAAATTTATTTTTGTCAACCGGTAAATTCGTAATTAAATTATTGAAAAAATAATCGATTCAGTTTTCGCATTAAATTGCTTACTAACCTTATTTAGGAAAATAGTTGGCTTCTACAGAAATTATTTTTTATTAGGATTTACCAAAATTATATAAAATTTGTAATTATTTTTAAAAGTAAAATAAATCGTTATAGTAAAATGATGTGATGTGTTGGGCTTTGAAAATCGTTTGAAAAAAGGATACAAAATCGTTTGTTATTCGTTTATAAAAACTTTTGAAATCGTTTGGAAAATAGTTTGATAAAAATTTTTAAATGTGATTAGAAAAATTAAATTAAATCCAGAATAGTGTAAAATTTAGTATTTTTTCGGTAAATATTTTTCTATTATCTCTATAAAATGCATTTAATATCTTAAAGAATGTTTTTAGCATCATTTTAATAAAGTTTAAAATTTCAGATTTAAGTTTTTGAGTAATATAGACTTTTGCTGGATGAAATAAGATATATTTTTGACTTTTAATTTAGGAATTTTTTAAATTATTTGTACATTCTGTAATATTTAATCTATTTTTAAGGGTTAAATAAGGGAAAGATCATCTTTCAAAGATGCAAAATCGTTTGAAATCGTTTGATTCGTTTCAATCATTTGTTTTAAAATTGCTTATTTGGATTTTAATGTGTCTGTATGCCATATTTTATGCAGAATTATTACGTTTTAAAGAAATCGTAAATTAACGATTTTCAAAGCCCTAGTGATGTGGATATAACTTTATTATATTGAAAAATTTCAGTGTTGGCAGTGGACTTAAAACTTTAATTAAGAATTTTTAAAAAGTAAATAAAATCCATAAATTTTAATAATAATAAACTTGCTGGCGATTGCTTGGAAGCCATCGACAGCAAGCAAGCTATTAATGAATAAAATAAATAATAGTTGGCACTTATTTTTACCAAACCTATACAATTATACATCATAAATACATTTTAATATCACCCTATATTATAAGTCTTAATTTATCTATAAATATATTATAATTCTCTTTGATGTAACAAAATCGTTACTTTTAATGCTAAACGTATTATTTAGTGTGTGCTTAAATTAAAGAATAATTATATTTATAAAAATTTGGCCTAATTTTACAACTTTGAATCTTACAACACAACATGCAGTTGGAAAACATAAAGTTATTGCTATTTATGAAGGATTCAAAGTTAAAACATCTGTTATGCCTACGTATAATATTAATAAATAATCTTTTTCTAAATGTATTATTTTTTTTAAAAAAATGAGTTTTATGCTTAACTACACGAATACTTAAAGTATTATAATTTATTTTGTAATGCATAACATTTTTTGTAAAATACAACACACATCTATAACTGTATATAAGCTCTAATAACTTTATTAAAGATTTGGTAAGAATTTCATCATTGATTTAGTCAATAAGAAAAATAATTATAGGTGTTATAAAAGGATAATTAAAACGAAAATTAACCTTAAATACTTTTAAAAAAATAATGAGTATAAATTGAAGCAAATAATAGAAACATTTAACTGATAATTACTAATTACACTCATTAGAAAATAATTTCAATTTAGAAAAAACAGCGCAAAATATGTAATGAAGAATAATATCGATAAAAAATAAAATCGATTTGCACTTACTTTCTGGAACTTGAAACACGGCGATAGTGATTCCAGACACAATATCGGGTATTAAATCCTTTTTCTTATACTTCGATAGCCAGCCGATTATCGGGAAAAGCGTTTTGGCGATTTCGACGGGTGACTTGCACTCAGGCCTAACTTTTTCCAGCATCTTCTCGCTGGTCATACTCTTGGGTCGCGCGCCGGCGATCTGAGACGCCCGCCTGAATCTAGCGTTAAAATTTGGCAGATTATAGGCGACGCGATTGATGTTGAGCTGAGGACTAGCCGGCGGTTTATCACCCATTTCACCGATGTTTACACTCAAATGATTGATGGTTGATGGCGATAGAGAATCGTTTACTGTCGATATATTGTAGATACCGTTTGACTGAGAATTTCTGTCGTCTTTGAATCCCATTTTAGTAGTAGAATAACGCGATGATTTTCTGTTATCGGAAAAAATAATCGCAATTATATTTGTTTGTCATTTGTCAGTGTGTTTGCTTTAAAAACTGATTCGCAATTCAGATTTGTAATCTATATTATATACCGGTTCATAATTTTTTTCCTCTAAATTACATTCTCATCGGTGAGCAAACAGAGAGAGAAAGCATACATACATCCATATACACACACAAAACCAGTTTTACACCTGATTAGAGAGTAAACAAGTTTTTTAAAATAATGTAAATGCAAAACTTTTTCGATGCAACCGCAGCGGCACTGCAACTCTCATTCGAATGCTGCACACAACTGTTTTTTTTTACTCTTTTTTATATGGTTATGTAATGCGTTGATAATTGTTGTCTGACTATTAATTATAAAAACGACGTTAAATGATGCGAAAATTTTTTATTATATATTGTTTATACGCGCGTCTAATGTCGACAGTGTGTATCGTTTGAAATTCAATTTGCGGATTTACGGACACACACTCGTGGATATTAACCCTTTATTACTTATGTAACTGTAGTTTTTTTTGCAAACTTCTAACAACTTATTTCACGACATACCTGAACAAACTTGCGATGCGAAAACAGATACGTTTCAATATATATTAAATAGAAATTGATTTTCTATTAGTTTTTTGTTATTAAAAAGGTAAACATTGAGAAAACTGAACATTTGCACTAACTGTTAAAATATAAGGCTCTGTTCCTCATTTGTTTTACAAATTACAGCGAAGAATAGAAAATTTTTCCGTTATAACAAATTAATAACTTAGAAAGAACTTTTGCGATAATTAGCGAAGAAAAAGATTGCATTATACTGGTATTAGCATTTTTTTATTGGATTATTTGCTTACGAGTGAATAAGACACTAATAGACAGGAAGAGAATTCGTGCAACTCTTTGCAATGCATTGCAGTCGATAAGGTTAACGCTATAACGGCTAATTGTGAGTGAATTGGCATACTTGACTGAAAGTAAGTCAAGTTCAGATAAAATTAGTTATTAATGAATTTTATTATCAAATATGTTCTCATTCCAATCTTTTTTGCGGCTATTTTTTATTCTAACGCAAAACATTCTAATTAATATATATTATTATATCGTAAATTATTTTCGGTAATTTTCTGAGCATAACAGCTGGTAAATATTTAGCAATTAATTACTGGAACGCACTCAAGAAAATATGTTTTAATGCGTTTTTAGCTTTAGTTTCGAAGTTTTTATCAAGATATTAAGATCGATTGCAATTCAGAATTCACTAAAATAAAAAATATGAACTTATATCCCAACTTTCCTTGAAATTTTTTCATCAGTAATACTAATCGGTAAACATTGAAATAAATACGAGTAAATCTCTCAAAATAATTTGAAAATGTAATAATTAATTACTTAAGAACCAATTAATTTTAAACAAATATTTTCGCGCACAGTTGACAAACTAAGTGGTAATTTAACACTGCTTAGAAATGATAATTAAACTAATAACTAGTTAAAATCAATGATTGAAACTTTAATACTATTATAAATAACGTGTACTGTTTATTAGAATCATTCTAAACTAAAATAGGATTTAACTCAAAAATTGCTTGGGTTGGAATGTTTATGTAAATTTTAGCATATTCACAGTACTAATATTATGAAATGAGGATGAAATGAACAAATCTTGTGAATTTTTACAAGGAATATAAAATGTTAATTATTTACACTTTAGCTTCTTTTATTCTAATTTTTTCCTTTTGAGTAAAACTAAAATACTAATTACGGTACTATTTATAATAATATTAGATAATTCATATCAATTATGATTTGTTCTCCCTCTCCCTCTCCCTCTCTTTCTCTCTTTCTCTCTCTCTCTCTCCCTCCCTCCCTCACTCTCTCACTCACTCTCTCTCTCTCTCCCTCTCTCCCTTCTTTTTGCAAGTGTTTAATATAGAAATAAATAAATAGATTTCAATTTAATTTTAAAAGTATTACAAAAACTTTGTTGAGAAATTAATTTAAATATATAAAACTTACACATTTACTTCCAAAAATGATTATGACTCACGTGTTGTGACATCGACTAATAATTGCTAACAATTAATCATATTTACGCAGAAAAAGCAGCGGCACACAACTTAATTCATTAAAACAAAGGATTTCAAGTAAAATGTGTGTTTGCAACACAATAAATGTGACTCAGTATGAGTGGTGGCGAAAACAAAACATAACTGACATGAGATACAAATGAAGCAGAGAAAAATAGAACAACACTTGCGAAGTTTTATATTCAAAAAAGTTTTTCTATTCAATTAATATAAATTGTCAAGTGTTTCACGAGAAAAAAATGTTTCAACCAATTTATCTAAATTGAAAAGGTATGCACAATAAATTCCAGAGCTTACTGTGCTGTGCCTATATATATGTTTTTTTGAACGCTTTTTTTATTTATATTTTGGCATCACTTTAATCTTGAAATAGTTTTTTTAAATGTTGATAAGCATTTTAAAATTATTTCACCACAAGCATTATTTACATTAACTTTTAAAAAAAACATAACCAGAAAATTAACATTCTTGAAGTTTATAAAATTTTTAACAGCAATATCCTCCACATGTTTAACCAAAAAATTCAACCCGAATTATCCGGCTTATGATAATTTAGTAGCTGAAAACATATCAGTGTGTGCGCTAATAACTAAGCGATTAAATAGGAATAGATATCAGCAGACAGTCTGCATTGTTCTTAGAGACAGACTTTGAACTTATTTGATTAAATTTTTGAACTCTTCAAGTTCAATGATTTTGATATTTAAAAATTTGCGAAAAAATGTGTTCGAGGTATTTATGCAAAATAATTTTGACGACAGATATTGTATTTTATCGCGAGGGTCTTTCAGGTGTTTTTTTTAATTAAGTCGACGACACATTTGTCGATTATATTAATGTTGTTATTTGGAAACGAATTCTTTTATTTTTGGAAACGAAGATTAGTCGCTGAAAAACTTATTAGCAGCCAGTTTTAGCAGATGCACCTATTCTGCTGTAAATTTGTGATATTATGATAACAGAATATAATTCGGTTTACAAAATATGAAATTTAATTTAATTGCCAAAATGTTGAAATTAAATGTCGAGGTTAAAATTGACAAGAAAACTTGTTGACATTTAATATCTATGATTTAAATAGAGTTTGATTTCATATCACTGTTGTTATCATATTCAATTGATTTGATTTATTTTCAATTTAAATATTTTTCATTTTTGTTGGTAATTTTGAAAAATAAAACCAAATACTCTAACATTTCACAATCTCTTAAAGCTGTAACAATTTTTCTATCAATCAATTTGGCAAACGCCCAACTTTTGCATCCCTAGTTTGCTGGTTTAATAATTTATTTTATTATATTAATTTTGTTGTGCTTTGCTTTGACTATTTGCTTTGGTATTACACTCACAAAAATTTCTAGCTAAAATAGTTGATCATAAATATTTCATATATTAATATACCGATATTTCAGTTCCGGCAATAAACTACTTCATAGAAAATTTATTTATACTTTTACTTTTTAATAAACAACGTGACGTAAAAAAAACTAAGAAAAAGTCTGAATTTTCATGAGTTTGTCAAACTTTTATATCACGTTAATTATATAAATTTATGCAAATAAATTATAAATATAGAAATGATAATTAGGTGTGAAGCAAAAAAGTGAATTTTAAATACCGCTAATATGTATTATAAAATTCAATGTTACTGAAATTATTATCATAAAATCAATAAAAAAAATAAAAAAGTGTAAAAATACGGAGTATTTTCGCAGCTTTGCATATGTCTGGTACCATCGGTAACAGACAAGTTTCAACTCCGGTTTGAAAGCATATACGTATAACTATGAAATTATTTTTCGTTTGAACTATAAAAATATTGCAAATAAATCGCAATAGAAAACCGTGTACTCAATTGCATCTAAGAATTACCTGTGATCGTACCAATACTCTAACCATTCATCAACAAAAAGGTTTACTCTTTTTTTCATTCT
This sequence comes from Steganacarus magnus, assembly GCA_034698365.1. NCBI lineage: Eukaryota > Metazoa > Arthropoda > Arachnida > Sarcoptiformes > Steganacaridae > Steganacarus > Steganacarus magnus. Next base: position 3,634 of record JAQIVF010001891.1, on the reverse strand, counting down.
TTATGCGCAAACGAATATCAATAAAGCTGAAATAAAGATTACAAATAATACTGTACTCTGTGTGCCTCAATGTCATCATGTTTTTCGCGATTATTCTGTTGACTGTAAATATACAAAAAAATTTCGTTTTTTTTGCACAATTATTTTCTCTTAATGTACTTTTTTTTACAAAAAAAAATATTATTTTTTCGTAAAAAATGCATTTTGCTTTCTTTCATTAATATTTTTATTAAATTATCGCGAATAATGCCCGGAAACTTAACGAAACTTAATTTTATCGTGTAAATTCATCTGACGATATCGCAGAATCCTCACAATACTACAAATCGGTTTAGCAATGATTTAAAATACTGACGTTTGGATTGATTATAGTCAAGTAATAGCGCACGCAATACTTTCATAAGGTTAAGGTGAAAAAATAAAGGTTATTGTGTCATAACTTAGATTGTAAAAACAAAGTTAGATAAATGACGTACTCTCTGATGATTATAAATATTTGAATAAAATTGTAACCAAATTATATGAGATTAAATCTGTGATTCGGGATAAAATTGAATTAATAATTTTGGTAAGATTGTAGTTCGTTAGTGTATTTATAATGTAATCATTGAATTCAAATCTTAGTTATGAATTTAAAATCTCAAATAATAACGAGCTTTCTTGTTACTGATCTTTGATAGCTTTCAAACCTATAACTTGTGGGTTAAATATAAAATGTATTCAGATATAAAAATTATAGATTAAAATCACTGTAAAACTAATTTTAGTCAATCAGACTATCATTATGATCAAATCAATTTGCCTCTATTTCAGAATTTAATTAAAATTTGTAAAATTTATAAAATTTATCACAAATATTCTCAAACTTTCTCGCACTACGGAATAAATAGAACGTATAGCTAAATAATATTATTGAATTCAATTAATTTATTAAGAGTAGTGCAAGAAAAAATTATTCCCTGGTATTACAGAATATTCTCGAATTACCCGAGTATTTTTGAATTGATAGTCCCGATTATTATATTCTAAAATTGTGAATTCTCACGAAATAATCTTCAAACCCCAGTACCATCGGGTTTTCACTATATTTATTATTTTTTATCTGACCGATAAATTCAAGGCAGTTAAGTAGTAGGGGGATAGCATCTGTTTTTTAAGATGTTTACTATTAATGTGTCACTTAATACTATTTACTATTTACAGCTTATCCTATTATTGACAGTTACATCGATTTTATTGATCAAACAAAGTTTCACTCCAAAACAAAACAACGTACATTATTAAAACGTTTCAAAGCGTTTACATCATCTGTGATTTTTTGACAAAGTTAAATGTAAATATCAATTTATATAATATATCGCTATCTCATTACTAATTATTAAAATATTTGTTTACAGTTGTATCGAATTATACATTCATCGATAATCGATAATTCTACATCACGAATCTCTAGACACCTTTACTACATTACAAAGCAATTATTAATAAGTATAAAAAAGTCTTTAATTTTATTCCATCTACTAATATTTAATTTTTCATAGAGTAAGTAAATCAAAATGAGCACATATATTGATGAAAGATCTTGCTACATTACTGGCCGAACTGAGTCATTTGAGACAAGGACTACTCTGCATCAATTTGCCCTAGTTAATCAATATGTTTCACATCTGTTTCTTACATATAACTTCCTCTATTTTCCTAATCTGAACATCCCTGATGAAATTAGTGTCAAAGTTTTAATTAAAGTTCCAAGAAAATTGAACTTGTTTGTTGGCTATACTTGGCAAAATAATGTTTTAAAGGATGATTTGTTTAAAAACTTTATAGAGAACGACTTGATTACAGGAAATAAAATTATGAGGTCATTTTCTATTATTACTTCACCAGATTGGGATACAATTGATGATAGATTTATTGATTATGATTACTTCCCTGAAAATCAATCAAAAATTCTAACTTAAATAAAATCTTTATTTCTTTCTGAACCAGTTTTTTGAAGCAGTGCTTAAGAATGACCTTATTGATGACCTGTTAGCCATTACTAACTATTATACAAAGCCCCAAAATTCTATTAATAAATCAATTAAGCAACTCATAATTAAAATGTTAAAATTACAATCATAATCTCATAAGAAAAACCTTAGAGTACTATAAGATGTATAATTAGAAAATTTCAGTTGAACTATTTATCGTATCAAACTAAAACAACTTATTTACAATAAATTTCATTTGAACTTTAAAACAAAAATGTTCTTTATTTCATACTCTTTAAATGATGGTATCTGATACATAGTATCAAATAAATTACAATTTGAGTCCACCAAGCGAAAACTTACCTTCAACGATGAGCCAATGGTAAAAAGAGTACGTGCGGACAGCGAATGTTAATCTGTTCCTTAGGATTTGGAAAATGACACAGATGGCAGTATGTTTTTAAATAATCTAACCTAAAGTGATTTATTAAACATTCTTTCATATGTATTACAAATAACTCCAAGAAATTAGTAACGGATGAAATGATCTATCTAGGAAACACTTTGCACATCGATAAAGGTCTGTATTATTGTTTTCAATTATTTAACAATTAATAATTTAATTATTATACTATAGATGATTCTGCATTTAATATACAACTGTCTCCTTGGAGTTCATGGACTAATTCATAGGAAAAGGTTTTAAATACTTCATTCAACTTTGACTTATCGCCATGGAAGTCGGTAACAAGCTTTAAAGCGGATTAGAACATTAAAACACCTGATTTTGGCACTACTAATGACATTAGTGTATTTACTGGCAACATAACTCAAAATATATTGTCATATTTTATTATCCAAAAGATCAATCACATCATCCATCACTTGACAACTGGATTAACATTTTAAATCCTCATTTTTCTACCATTGATACAACAACAGCTGGCCCTAGTAATAAAGATGCTTTTGGAAATAGTAATTATAATCAATAATTAATAAAAACAATGTTTTATCTTAACTTTTCCATTAAGACTACAATCAGGAGCCAGTTTGAGCAAAGAAATTAAAACTTTATTACGATTTAACAATCCAAGGGACTCAAAGTTTATTGAATCTATAACCAAAACAAGTGAAACATTGTCCTCCACGGAAAATTCGCACACAAGTGTTTACCCCACATATAATACTGAATCATCAACTAACATAAGTGCAAACAAAACTAATGCCGACAAGTTCTGTAATTCTCTTATTCATGGCATTATATTTAATATATTATTTATTGAATTTTTTTATCTTTTCTATATGAAACAATCTAAAAAGGAGTACCCAATGGCAGAAATTATGAAAACAACCGTATCTTCATTTAATAATATTGTTGAGCCATATTTTAAAGAATTTAGATTAGAAAATAATTCAAACTTCTACACCTAAAAAGGAATTTCAAGGGATGTTTGATTGGTTAAATTTTCACACATTCAAAACTGTTATTTCAGACAATACAGTTAATAACAGTTTGTCCCGCCTAATTGACGATAATTTCATGGAATATAGTAAATGGAATGAGGAATGTGAAAATTGTAATTGCTAGGGATCGGAAATTCCTGGATAATACCGCTTTTCTCCTTTGCTTATACAATCGGGAGGTTTTTAATATAATATCT
>JAQIVF010001890.1:0-12411 GCA_034698365.1 Steganacarus magnus | reverse complement strand
GTCTTATATATGTTCAAAGTATTAAGATATAGCTTGTAAAAGGTAGACTTTTTGGACTTAAGAGGACTGCGGACACACAGACAGACGGACGGACGGACGGACAATGTCAAATCCATAAGCTCTCCTTTCTCAAGAAAGTGAGCTAAAAATTCTTAGTACAGTATTCTCTAATTTATACGAGTTTTGAATCTTTCCTCTTCTGATCCTAAAAATTCTATTATTAAAGTGGAAGCACATCATCATCTCATCCCCGGGAAAAGAAAGAATAAGAAGTTCTTTCATAAAGAGTCTTTACACGCAGATAAGCAATAACGGCAGCAGTTATACGCAGTTTTATTTTCAGTAGTACAGTGTATATATACGTATAATATGGAATAAATAAATTTATAAATAGGCACACAATATTAAAGCCTAATGATAGCTTTAAATTTCAGTGTTACCGCAGTTAAAACTTCGCGATACTTTGCGCGCACAGCTAAACTCTTTATCGCTATTTTTTGCGTTCAGTTATTTTCGCAGTGTAATAATAAGCTATCATTAGGGAAGAAAAGTTTTTTCTCCTTTAGAATCACATTTCTCTTATTTGCTGCGAATCGTGTGTTTTATTTTTCTTTACCTGCACTGCATATTTCGCTCTTTTAAAATATCGCTCATTATTACTACTGTATTATTAACCCGAGGAGTTTAACTGAATAATTTCTGCGTTATTTTACTGCGTTTTCATTCTCTCGCAACACTACTAAACTAAAATTTTGCTGAAAACACTAAAAATTTTCTTAAATAAATAAAAGAGAAGTGGAGCACACGAAATATATTTATACATTACATATATCTACAGTATATATTCCGTATATACCAGTAGTTTTGAAATCATATATGTGTGTTCGCTTAGTACTCGCGTATCTTATAACAAAAATTTCCTTACGGTTAATATTCTCGCTCGAAAACATATATATATATTTAAGTAAAGTATTCTGCTATTAAACTGCAAAACGCATTTTTGAATAGAACATAAGAAGCAACAAAAATATTTATCAAAATGTTTGACATTATTATTTTCTTTTCACTCGCCGTTTATTTTTTTTGGAGCACACATATTTACCAACACAACAACAAAAATTCTTTCACTTTTCTTTTCGGTTAGCGCTGCGCGCTTATTAGCAGCTTATCTTTTTGTTCAATCAGTTTTTTTCGAAATAAAATTACATATATACACGTCTATTGCCGTTTGCAATGCGAATGTTAAGGTTTCTGTCGAATGTCGACTGTCTGCGAATTCTTAGCGAACTTTCACTTCTTTTTTTTGTTATTCTAGACTATATCTCATTTGCAGACTACCACTAACAACTCCAAGCAGTCTCTCTCTCTCACATCACATATATTGCGCGGGTATTAAATGTAATTTTATTCAGTTTGATTGAAAAAAGTAGATAAGCTTTTACTAATAAGTTATCGAGACGTCTTAACTAGAAACTAAGAACCGAATCTATTTTTGTTTCTCAAAATTTTCGAAAAAGATTCTATGCTATACAGTCAACAACAACAAAAAAAACAGAAATATTAAGTATTTTTTCGCTGAAAACTTCTAAAAAAACACAAAAATCTTGTTTTCACTTTGATTGCGAAATAAATATTTATTTAAAAAAAAGTTATTTAGCAAAAACAAAAAAAAATTTCTGAAAGTCATTTCTCTAGCATTTCTTAATTATGGACCAAAACGGATGTTGTGTTTTTAGCGCACACACATACTGTAACAGTACACTCTCACCAAAAAAATAATGGTTTTTATGGTGTCATTGATTGCGTTGTTAATAACACTTAAACGAGAGAGAATTAAATAAATCGCGAGCCACACAAATAGCTACTACTAGTGTAGACAAAAATATTTCGAAATTGAATTTAGATTTAAGATTATGTTTAATGATTATTATTATTATGATAACGATTATTATTATTATTATTATTATCATTTTCTCTCGAATAAATAAGTTGATTCCAGACACACTTCTAAACACTTCTTAGTTACGAGACATTTATTTAGTAAAAACTACTTAACTACACGCGACACTAATAAAATGTCAACGATCCTCTCACTCACGATGTCTCGAGCGACGAGCGGATGACAACAGGAGAAAAGGTTTTTCGTCTCGTTGTTTTCAACTCTCGTAACCCTAACTTACTATTATTCTAACGAATTGTAATGAACTTCGTTCTCGCGCTGTGTTTGTGTTTGTTTTGTTTTACAGTAAAAGCCAAAAAAAAGTTGTCTGAAGAATGTCAGAGAGAAATTTTTCTCGAAATAAAATACACCGGGAAAATACGGGGTTAGAAAATTTAATGCGCTTAATGCAGAAAAATTTATTTGTCGCGTCAAAAAAACGAGTTAATAAGGACGTGATTATTTAATTTTAACGAACAAAATAATATTTTCCAAGAAAAGAATAATAAATTTATATTAAAAGAAACATTAAATTGCATTTTTCAAACTAATGGCACGATAACCTAAATAATTAAAATATATCCACAATCGCCGGGCTTTTTCCTAATAATTTTACGCTCTAGTCTGGTTCGACATTAGATTCAGTTTGCGTTGAGTTATTATTATTATTATTATTACTGTATTAAATTAGATTAAATCGCATTAAATTCGATGTGCGCTTTTAGTGCGCGAACACTTTTATGGGCACAACACGTTATTTGTCAAACTAACACACAAAAGAGAATTAAGTAGTTTAAGAACGAAGAAAGTTAACGCACTTAAAAAAATAATCGGCATAAAGAAGCGAAAGAGTAATAGTAAAGTGGAAGTAGTAATGGGTATAAAGTAATGATAAGCTAAATTTGAGTTAATAAAAAAATTGGAGCGCATCAGAATATTCTGGTTGCGTTATTTTGGCGATGAACTGATTTCTCTCTCTCTCTCTCTCTCTCTCTCTCTCTCTCTCTCTCTCTCCTCCAGCAGAAAATAGGGGTAATCATGACAAATCTTTCGCGATTCATAAAACGCTTCGTTTAAGAACACAATGCGCTATTATTTTGGCTCTCGGAGTATAGAGTTTATTATATCACTTGGCTTTCTTTTTTTTCTAAAGAAAAAGAAAAAACTGTTTTTGGTACTTGAATTTTTTCTTTATATGAATTGATTTATTATCTTTGATATAATTTTGTTTTGGGGTTGCGTTTAATTATTTTTATCGCTGATTAATAATAACAACTAATTGCTCAGTAAATTAAAACATTGCGTAGAAATGAATAATTGTGTTATAATACACTGGTAAATATTAAATTTATTTAGTATGCAATCAATTATTTATAGATATTAATTAAAATCCATAATTAATTATTTATAATCCCTTACAGTACTAATGCTAATACTGAATAGAACAATATTTGAGGACTAAAGTCATCAGTTAATTACATGGGAATGTAATTATTGGGAATAAAATTATAACTTACTTATAATTTGTACAGCGATTGTAACAGTACTTACAGTACATTTCCAATTTCCAATTAGTATTGATTCAAAAAATTATGCAGAATTCGTTTTATTAACATATTTTCGAAACATATAGCCATATTTCATTGTTACAAAAATTAATAATAATCTATTTTTTTATTGAAATTGATTTAATTTTGTAGATTTCTTTTTGAAAATAATAAGTGTGATGGAAATTCTTAAGTCCAGTTTTTGGATTTTGTGTGTCTGTGGAAACTTTTTTTTTATAAACGCAAAAAAATGTTAATCATTTACTTAAAAATGAAATGAGTAAAAATTTTCAGAAAGAAGTCAGTCATAATTCTCGCCGAATTTGGTGACAAAAGAGGTGATATGATGGAACTGTGGAACATGATTACCATTCCATTCCGTGAATTCAATTGAATAGTGAAATCCTAATTGAATTCTGTTGTTGAATTCTAAATAAATTATTGAAACATTTTAAAAATGTTTGTTTGTTTGAAAATGTATTGTTAGTAAATAATATAGAATAAAGTGACACAATAGTACAATCAAATTTCTTATGCTAATAACTTTTACTCATGTATTTTTAACTAATTCCTGAACCAGGAGCTAATTATGACTGTTTGTTGTTGTGTTCCTTTATTTTGTCGCTTTCAAGTTTCAGTGCGGAAATATTTAAAACACTTTCTGTGTATTTATTCCAAATGACTTTTACTAGCGCCTCAAAATGATAGCATTTGCTACTTTTTTTTATTATTTCATTTGAATAATAAATATACCTTAAATGTAATATATGCACAAAATTTATCATTAGGAGACGTTTTATGCCTGTTTACAAATGCTATAATCCTATTTTTTTAATCTCATATGCAATTTTCCCGCAAACATAAAATTATCGTTTAATTTTCGTTGAGTTTTAAGGGATGGTCATAAAATTGTGAAAAATTCAAACGATTATTACCCATAATTTTTGTTGTTGATTACGTCTTTATATCCACAAATCTTTTCCTCAGAAACTAAAGATTATATTATGACATTCTGTACTGTGGAAAACAATAAAATTTCAATATAAAGAATTTTCTTTTAAATTTTGCATTTACATTAATTATTAAAGTTATAAATTAAATGCTAATTTTAATACAATTTTGGTTATATTTAGAGTGAATTATAGCCATATTTTGATATTGAATAAATACTACTTTTTTTATACGGGAAAGAAAATGAGTTTAAATATTTTATTTCTGTTTAAATAATAATTTATAACTCTTAAGTGATTTATTTCAAATTAATGATAGGAAGGCATTTTTAAATTTCGTGCATTCATTTTTTGATATACACACTGGAACTCAATTTAATCGAAATGAGAGCTAATTTAAGAAAATGCTCTTTCGTTGTTTACTATTAATATTAATACTAGAAAACTTTAATATTATTATATAAATCTTACTGACTGGCAATTGAGGCCAGGGACAGGTCTGAACCCCGCAAAATGCTAGACACGGAAACCTTAAAAGAAATTTAGTGATACAGTTTCGGGAAAGGAAATCGATATGAGAGTAGCAAAAATTTTGAGACCGAAAGAAAAATAAGTGAAAAGTAATCTATATTACTTGTGCGCTCGTGTTTATATATATGTTACAATAAAAAAAACAATCATATGTATAGTTTATTTTACTTGACAAATAATAATAAAAAAATGAAAAGAAAAGGAGAAACAGCAACAAAACACAAGCGTATGCATCAACTTCTAGAAGATTTATGAGTCTATTTCTGCCAAAACTTTATTTCTTCTTTTACTTCCCAAACCAAAACTTTTTTTGCCTGGAAATAAACTTTTATTTTTCGATTGATAATTAATGCGTTTTTATTTCAATATTTGTCTTAACGAAACTTTTTTGTTTCTTTTAATATTAATTTGACTAATTTTTATCACTCATCAATTATACATACAGACTATACTATCAAATACATAAAGAAAAACAAGACATCGCGCTGACAGTCACGCCGTGCGGCGATAACATCGAATGGAAGCTGCTATTTCTTCAGGACAAGTCGCATAACAAAAAAGGTAATAAATTAGTCAATACAACACACATTCATCTGGAATTTATTGTTATTCGTTTTGGCAATAACTAGTAGTAATTGAAACTAAAATTTGAATTCTCTCTCTCAACTATTGTTGTTGTTTCTGGGTATTTGTAGGTCAGAGAACAATGCGAGCGCGACGTCGATACAAGAGGCGGCACAATAAATATATTTATAGCAATTCGCTGAATAACGCCAAACCGACACTATTGACGAGTTATATTGGTAACGATCGGCGAACGTATACCGATGTTTCCACTTTACCAGGTTATTATTATATAATAAACTAGATATATTTTTTGTTGTTTGCACTCTCATGTGATATTAAGTATTTTTGTTTTGTTTGCTTTATTGGTTGTTTTATGAATTCTAAATCAAAAACAAATATGCATTGAAAGAAATTTGATATCGTATGACATGGTGTTTTAATACTGTAACTTAAACTTCGCTTCGGTAGATATCTCTTAGTATACATAACACACAAAATAAATACAAAAGCGAGTTTAGAGTGAATAGTAATTTTTCTAATGTATGGAGAAGAGAAGCGGTAAATATCATATTAGAGAGTATTAGTTTAGTCGCTTAATTATCTAAAAAAGCTCATTAATTATTTAAGTTCATTTGCTCTTCAAAAAAGTTAGTGCATGCACACCAACAAAACAAAACAACACACGCACACACAAACTTTGCAAACTATTCTACTATTACTAAATACGGAAAAATTATTTAGTGTTTATTCAATTTTCGCTGCTTTCCGCTGAATTCTATTGAAAAACATTATTCATTCTACTTAATTAGATTTATTCTTTAGAACTAATTCTCTACGTATTACTACCACTACTCCTACTGTTTATTATTATTATTCTCCAGTTGTTGTCTCATTTAAAAATAAAAGTTTAATTAAAATATATACACATAATACAGTAACACTACTTTTTCAAAATGACAAAAACAATAAATTTCCTCAACAAATAAATTGTTTTTGAAGGTCTTTACATAATTGACTTCAACTCGCGCGGCAAAGACGCCACCATAAAGCTCTTCCTGTCTCAGCACTATCCGTATCCTCTGCTGCCAAATGACGCGGACGTTAAACTATTGAGTCTTAAGAACGACAAAGCGATGGTCACGTGGGACATGAGTCCCAGCGAGACAGTGACGCCTATCGAGTACTGCGTGGCGATCACCACAAGACGGTCATTGATCAACAATTGTCAGCTCGACTTTAGCAGCAAATACGGTAACAGCGGTGGTGGCGAACAGTTCGAGTTAGACCTGTTGCCATCAGTGGCTTCCAGTTCGTTCGCCAACTGGTGGGGAAACACTGTCAAAAAAATGTTACGCGACTCTAAGGCGTCGGATATAATGGCGGCCACAGTCGACGACAACTACGCGTTCGAGTGTATCGGTAAGAACACGTGGCACGCGTTTCGCAAACTAAACTCCAGTGTCAACTATTATATAGACGTGTTCGCTAAGAACTCTGTCACAAACGCCACATCAATGTATCGCACGCTGAACATCACCGCAACAATGCTAAACGACAAGCCAATTAGGCTGAAAGATAGCGAACAAATCGCGATAAGACTTAGTACCGCCAATAACTACACGCGAACTTTGAAGTACACACTGAGCGCTAAAAATAACGATCGACTGCTGTGGCTGTTCGTGAACTCGTGCACCGGTTTCGGTCCGATTCGGGTTATCGTCAACACCATCGCCCGGAATGGCAGTCAATCATCTGACAGCGATAGTCACGCGTCAGCTGTCAGTGTGTTTGACATGAACACAATGGAGATCAGTGTGAAGCCTAACGAAACGCAAGCGGTTATCATTGAGTTGACGTCAGACACGGCTAACGACCGAAACGCTATCGTATTAGTGAGTCGCAAACACAGTCGATTCCCGTTTCCGCGACTGCCGAACGACAAACGCATTCGTGTGCTCGAGTCGCTCACGAGTTGCGATTCGGTGACGCTCTCATGGACCGCATCGCCCGACGATAAAGTTTTGTACTGCATATACCAGAGCGAAGCCAGCAATCATCACCACTCAGTGGTGCCGCAGCAGAAGAGTGTGTGCGCTGCGGACAAGTCTCGAGGCAACTATATTAACACCAATTATTATATCGATAACACCGCTATTAGCAATCAGAGTAAAGCTAAGCGTGTGCTCTGCAGACGGTATCACAAGCTGTCCAAACGGAGGAGGAATAACGTTATCATGCAGAACGTGAAGCGACTGAGCGCTGGCACCAAATACGTGTTTCAGGTGATGATCACGAAATATCGCGGACGAACGCTGACGTACGAACACGTGTGGGTTTCGACCAAATCGGCAAATCAGTGCCGAAATAGTAGCCGATAAGCGATTCGACATACTATTCATATAGTTTTATAATTATTATTATTAATAAAATAATTTGTTTTTTTTTGTAATTTTTATGTATAATAACTTATTATTTGTTGTCGTTTTTTTTGTTCGTCGCCTCTCTCTCTCTCTCTCTCTCTCTCTCTCTCTTTCGCAAGCAAACCACACATTACAAAACTTTATATATATTTTTATTTGTGATGCACACACACATACACAGACAGACACAACTCATACGTATAAGTCAAAGTGTTGTGTCAACTTTTTATTCTGCTGACAGATAATCGTTTTTTACTACTAAGTTACTACTATTGACAAATGGGTTTTCTTTTAGTTATTTTAGTTATTCTTGTTATTCTTTCTCTCTCTTCCTTCTAATAGCATATACTAGACTTTAGAAAAACATTTCGGTTTTTCCCCTCAAAAATAACTAATTAATTATCAAATTGTTTTTATTGTTAATTCTCTATATGCTCTCATATGTGCGAAACGTTTACTAAAACACAAAGAATGTGTTTATAAATAAATATATATTACTCTATTTATAGATTTTAGTTTATTGGCATTTTTCAAAACTCAAAAAACGTAAGAAGTTTTGCCAACAAAAAAAATTTCATGTACAAAACCACGAGATTCATAAAACTGAATGATAATAAAAGAAAAATTAAAGAAATGTGTTTATAAAGATTAAATAATACAGTAATTGTTTTTGTGTTTTCATTTGCGCGCATCGTTTAGCAGAGGAACTATCATCCGAAGCCAGAGATTTTTTGTTCTTCTTTTTGGATTTTTTTTCCTAACAACAAAAAAAATATAGAGAGAAGGAAAGGAAAACGCAAGAAGAGACGAGTAAGAAAATATTATTTACGGAAATAAAAGTAGTAATAATAAACTATCATATATATACTGTAAGTTTATTGTTCGACGATAGCGCGCTAAAAATAAAGAAAAGTATTTTCTTGAAAAACTATTTCTTCCCCCTTTTTTTTCTTTCTTTTGAAACGCTATCAATCTCTTTGCGTTCAGTTTAAAGTCTCATTTTTTCGCAGTGCGATTAACAGTGGCATTCATTCATTCATTTATTTATTTATTTGCTGCAATCCTTCTGCTGCTACTTTTTCTTCTGCTTCTTCTCCTTATCTCTTTGTTGTTGAGGTCATTAGTTGTCGAGAGAAAAAAATTTGATATTTTAAAATACTAGTAATCACTACTAGTGTAACACAACAGAAAAAAAACGCTTTCATATTTAGATTATTATCATTTCTTTTTCATTAATGTCGGTTGAATGATATGAAACGTGTAATATAATGATGACACACGCAATAGAAATGAAATTTGTGTGCATAAAAAAGAGGAGACAGTGAAAGAAAAGTTTTGTCTCATTTTTACGGAAGCGATTCGCGAATATGAAATAATAGTAGTAATAATAGATAATAAAAGAGTTTTTGATAGGAATATGAACTTTTCTTCTCGCAGTGTCTCTCGGAGCACACAAAAAAAAACAAACAGTTAATGCGTTTTTGAGAGAACAATAAAAGTTTTTCATTGCTTGCGCAAAACAATTTTTTTTCGATTTACATAAGAGACTCTTTCTTATATGCATAGCATATTATTCTCTCGGTTTTGTTTTCATTAACGAGAAGAAAAAGAAATATCCAATGTTTGTGTGTCGTAACAAAATTGGAAAATAAAGAAAGACAGCATCACAATAGCAAAACAGTTTTTTCATTATTACAGTATTTACAAGAAGAAGAAAAAAGAAAATAAGATTTTTTGTTGTTGTTTGGTTTTCTTCAACTATTGGCATAGAATTTTATCGAAACTTCAGGTTAGGAAAAAAAACCAAATAAATTTTTACTACACAAAGAATATTTTTATTTAATTTAAAACACGGAAAAAAAGGAAATCAGTTTCAATTATTTCTTTCTTCCACTTTCTTATCGCACCGTTTTTTCTTCCTTCTTCTTTTCGATTGAAAGTTTCACTTTTCATGCGTTGTTTCATAAACTCTAAAACACATATCATATGTCAATACTCCATAGTTTATTCGTGCACACAATTGGGTAGTAATATATTGTTGACATTTTATATTAATAATGCAAAAAATAACAAAAATTTTATTAGCATTATTTGTAAAAAAAACAAACATAAGTAACATAGGTTTTGCGACATTATTTTAAAATGATGTTTAGATTACGAATTTAAAATTTTGCTACTTTTAGTGACTAATTTTTCTTGTTTTTTGTGTGTTACTTGTTTAAACTGAATTTCTTTATCTTTTCTCGGAAAAAACAAAAAAAAATTTCTTAAACGAGAGTTAATTTCTTGCATAAGTAAACATCGAAATGAAAAGAAAGCGTTTTTTTTGCGCACGTTTTGCCAGAGATGTGAGAGCAAACTCTCATTTATTTCTAATCGAAGAATACAGAAATGATTTTTGCTGAGAACAACTGTCGATTTTGTAGCACCAAAAAAAAATAATCTATTCTAATTTTTTGCGTTAAAATTAAATACAATAATGTGTAGGGTTATGCACAGTTAAAATAACACACTGTTGGTGTGTGTGTATCGGTTTGTTTGCGCTTAAATTAGTTGTCGACTCGATAGACACCAGTTTAGTTGATATTATAGGTGTACAAAGAAAATAATCACAACATTTTCGCAGTAAAACATATATAGCAGTGTTTAAAAATAACATTTCTGTGTATTTTGCGACAAATTTGAAAATTCACCAGATGTTGCAATAGGAAAAAAAATCGTTTCGATCATTCGGTGAAACAAAAGTTTTAGTAAAGAATAGTTTTTTGTTTGAGTCTTTCAACAAATTTTTAGGAAATTTGAATCGCTTTTAACCGAAACTAGTATAACTATATTCTACTGGTATAACAACATTAGTGTGCGTGTGCTTCACTCTATTGGTCGCGAACTCAAAATGTTGTGCCCGTTTATATTTTCGCATTGAATTAACAATACAGTACACACTGAAATATCGTAATTTATAAACTCCTCAAAACATTTCAAAATTATAGAAATAATTTGACACTCGAGTGGAAACAACCAAAAAAGTTTATTACATTCGGTAATTGAGATAAAAAATGGGAGGGACTTAAGAATAAGTTTAAGTGTTTGGAAAAAACGATTGAACGGTCATTACATCGAAAACCACTATATAGACACCCTTTACATTGAAAGTACTTTGCATCGAATGTACGTTACATCGATTTTTTTAAATGACTTTTTATGATTAATTAAACCATTGAATGCTCAATTCTTCTCAATTCGAACTTTTTTAGGTGGTTTTTTATATTATATGCTATTTTTAGCTCACTTCATATAGATGAAGGCAAGCTTATGGATATGACAATGTCCGTCCGTCTGTCTGTCTGTCCGGATGTCCGCAGTCCTCTTAGGTCCAAGAAGTCTGCCACTTACAAGCTATATCTTAACACTTTGTATCATAAACGAGACAACTTAATAGTTTGTGTAGTTAGCAAGTTATTAAATTACTCTGAGTAACAATGCGCTAAAGTAACAATTATTAAAACGCTTTTAACATAATCCTAACAATACTAATAAAAGTAAACTCTCTATGAATGTGTCGTGAATTGTTTATGTTTCAGAGCATTTAGGGTCAATATATTCATAAAAATTCATTTGAAAAAATTCGATGTAACGTCCATTCGATGTAATGAATTTCGATGTAATGTCCGGATATCGAAAAAAATTTCAATTAATTTGATAAAAATATTTATTATTCAGTTATTCTATATTTTTACAAATCCGGTATTATTTAATTATCCTTTTATCACTGCGAACAGCAAAATATGTTATCTTCCACAAAGTTATTGAATCCGGAACTTTTGCATTTTAGTTCATAACATTTTTGTTCCTATAATTAAAATTTCTCATTAAAATCCAATCTATACTTATATTGTTATACATTAACACTTTTTCCCAAATCCAGGTTTCGCGAAAATCTTGTAATATGTTTGAAACTATCACCAAATTCATCATCAAATTCATCAACAATATAAAGCGATGAACAAATAAACACAGAGCAAAACATATTAAAATAATTTTTAGAAACATGCATTTAATGTAAAATATTTAAGAAAAATTATTTTATATTAGTTTAATGTTAGTAAAAATAAAAATAAATGCAAAGTAATAAGTTATAAAACAACCAATTAATGCAAAAAATAAAAATATGATCGAGTTTAGTTTAATTTTATATAATTTTGCTTTAAAATGTACAAACCTATCGGAGATAAAAGGAAATTTTTAAAATAAACAATAAAAATTTCAAAAATTTTTTATCTGACCGATAAAATCAAGGCAGGTATATGGATTTGGGAATGTCCGTCTGTCTGTCCGTGTGTCTGTGTGTCCGTCACGCTCTCTGATAGGAGGCTTTTTAATTGAAAAAATGTCAAAATAGGAGGCTTTTTAAGTGAAAAAATGTCAAAATAGGAGGCTTTTTAAGTGAAAAAATGTCA
>JAQIVF010001889.1:0-12415 GCA_034698365.1 Steganacarus magnus | reverse complement strand
CCTTCACCAGCATCTCGTGTATTACCGATACGAGTGCGCGCTATGTATGGCTAATGGAAAGAGTATGCGAGTGACGAATCGTCACTCAGAAGCTGTTTATCACCTAAACGAGCATCAATTAGACGCCAACAGCGATATCAATACCGCTCAACTCAACGAACAGTTGAAAAAGTATTTTTTCCTCAAACTCTGTGCATACCGGAGATCGAGAAACTTATTGAGTCAAAAATTTTATTGAAAACATACACAACTAAACTGACGATTTGAAATTTTTGATAAAAATCTTAGTGAATCTGAATATAAGTACTGTTTTAATAAAATGTTTTAATGTTAAAAATTTATTACGTAAAATCTTTTCTTTTTACAATTTCAGCGGATTTGCGGGTTTAAATGTGATTTACTTTTTATTTAGAAACTATCCGTTCTGTTCGGTTTAAAAATAGGTGACACAACTTTAATTATATTAAGTTATGAATAACAATAACTAGTGAAAAATTGATCGATAATTATCAGTAAGTTTATGAAAGAAGGATTTGTATAATAGAACACAATCACGAGAGATATGGATGTGTGAACGCTTACATTAAGATTGTTTATAATCGGGTCGTGGATCATAACGCGAATAAACCTGTTTCTGAAGTATTGGCACGTAATCGTCGTATTGAGCGCGAAAAAAGTTAGCGGCTATCGGTTGTCCCAATGAGTATTGTTGGGCAAACTCTGATCTGAAAGTGATATCTGCCACGTACTTCTTCATTACTGATTACAGTTTCCGTGCATTCAATTCTGGATTGCTGTTTGTATACAAGAAAAACGTATCAGTGAAGACCGCTATCCTTTGGAGCACCAGAACCGACATACTCTGCCAGTGTTTCTCCGTTCGCTATTTCTATACCTATACAGAGATTAAATCAAGTGAACAACTTTTTAATGATGAATTGTGTATTTATAGTGAATTATTGTGTGAAAAGCATTTATGATATCTGTTTAAATAGAGATTAGCAAAAACTAAGATAATCGGTAACAGTATAAATGTAAAGAAAAAAACATTTATTGTTTAGTGTTATCAAAATTATTGGCAGATAAATGTCAAGTGTCTATATCTCTAAATTATTATTTGGAAATCTTAAAACTTTAGTTTCCATAAGCTTCAGAAATTTTATAATTAGAAAAAAGTTCAATGATTGTTAATAAAATAATGAACTGTGTTAAAATAAATTATTGGTTTAACTTATTTTATTAATATTAAATGATTTAATTAGATATGCTTTTGTTTAAAGTATCAGTATTACTGTTGTTAACAACGATAGATTATGCGAGATCCTGTCCCAACTTGACAAAGAAGGCGGCAGTTTCAGCACCAGTGGGATTAATCTGCGATACAGGCAATTGGAATCCGAACGTTCCGGTGTCGCGCAACTCTATTGTGTACGAGTAAGTGATTCCGTACGTCTGATACGCATAATCTAATTAACGAAGCGATAATATTTGTTAAAAGTTTTATAATTCAAAACATATAAGAATAAGACTGTATTTACTAACCGACTGCGATTCCAGAAGCGGCATCTATTGGAGAAATATTAGAATAAAATTAGAATAAAAAGTTGTGGTAACCAATGAATAAAATAAATAATTAATAGTGACATACATAACACATTAGTGATGGTTTCGGTCGTGTAACGAGTGCTATATACGGCAGTTAAAGCGGCGACTGCTGCGTTTCCTCTTGTTTGCTATGTATATCAAATTAAAAAATTAAATTAAATTCAAAAATCTAAAAATATAAAAAAATATTAAAAAATACCAAAACTGAATGACTCGGCGAATTAGAGCTCGTGTATCCCTATTTAAACAACAAAAGTTATTGTTAATCTACACTATTTAATTTTAAATGTTTAATTCGATGAGACTAACCCACGCCCACAATAATAGTTGCGAATAAGAGTGCACTGCAATGTAAATCCTGATTCTCGATCTGTACGCGTAAAGATAGTCCTGAAGCGCTTTGGTTTCCGGTTGATTGGCGGCCGAAGCGCCAGAATATACATCACTGCACGGATTGGTCGAACCGCCGTTGGAAGGGTTCCACTGGAACACCCAGTTTCTATTCGGATCAGTGCCTGAAGCATGAATAAAAAAAATCATTATTTATTTTTTTCATCGCATCACTTGAGAAATATTTTTTAATAAAAAAACCAATTTCGTATTTATAAAACCGAAACATACCGATGCACGTCGAACCGCTATTTGATGACCGAGTTTTTCTCCAAGACGGGTCTATAAACATATTTCAGATTTTAAAAATATAGTCTTTATATTGTGATTAGGCTTACATTAGTGTGTGTGAATTCATAGCCATCCGGATTAGCGACCGGAAGAATGTAAAAGTCATAAGTGGTCAGTAAGCTCCGAATGGCGGCGTTATTGTTGCGATAGCCGTCAATCAGATACTGAACGAAGTACGCGGTTGTCGACGCTGTGACCCATTCTCGCGCGTGTATCGAAGAATCGATGAAATATATCGGTTTATTAGATGCTCCGGCGATACCAATCTTAATGAGTCGCAAGTTTTGGTTGTTAATCGATTGACCGATATTCTCGATGCTAGCGATTGCCGGTTTGCCGACACAATTCCGGCCAAGAATGTGAAAACATCGGCTAAACGTCGGTATGCGGTAAAGTATTGCGAGAAAACTTCGTTGGCTTCAGTAAAATTTGTGGGAACGTTACTAACTTCGGATTTTTGCTGAACAATTAGCCTATTGGTTGCAAAAAATATATATTAAAATTATAGTGAAAACAAAAAAAAATTATTAATTCGTATTATTGTATGCAATTATTCATTTCATTACTGTTCGACATCCGAAATTATGACAGACTGCTGGATATTTCTGGCCTTTATTTCAGCGTTAAAAGTGCTGCGCAGTTGTGGCGATAACATCACATCAACAGTGCTTTATTGTTTATGGCCAAAAGTCCAACTAAAAACAATGCACCTAAATATATATAAATTCATTAAAACATAAATTTGCACACATTTGTGGCAAATAAGAATACGAGTCTTAATTAAAAAACATACGGTAGTTGTTGTCACCGCTAAGTCGTGCAGATATTTCAGTTGATCGAATGTGCGCGGTGTCAGTCGCAGCACAGTGTGGCCATCGTAGTGCGTCACACCATTTTTGTCAACGGTCTCGCCTAAGACGCTGCTAACAGTGAATAGTACTAAGAAAGCTAAAATGTTTTGTACATTTTCAATCTTTAATTGTGAATATTTTTTTTGTTAACGATTCACTGTTTCAGTTTCTGCTGATACACTAAAACAATGTTATGCGTTAAATTGCTGTTATATACACTTTTTTAGGTGTTATAAACTAATTAAAAGTTATCTTAATACAGATAATGAGCAGAAAAATATAAAGAAGTGGAACGCGAACATAATAAATTCAACTTTTAAGGCCAAGGATTTTTCTATAATACAAAAGAAAATTTTCAGAGAAAACGATAGAAATTGTGAAAAAAACTTTAAGTAGTATTACAATTAAGAAATTGTGAATATTTTGGTTTAATAATTTATGTTTCCAAACAAATAATTATTAGTCGATCGACCGATATTCTCTATGATAGCGATTGCCGGATTTACCGACACAATCCCGGTCAAGAATGTGAAAATGTCAGTTTGAGCGTCAGTCAGCGGTAAAGTTTTAGCAAAAACTTCGTTGGCTCCATAACATTTGTTACCAAACACAAAATAATTTTAATAAACTGTTTAAAAATTTTAATTAAAAATTTCTCTAATTGTAATGTATGCAATAATTAATTAATAACTGTTCGAATCCATCACAAATACAGTGATATATGTGGCTGACGGATACTTACAAAAGTGTAACTTAACACAATGCCAAATGTTTATTTAATGATTGTATAAAACTTTAAAATTTCGTGAGATGCGAAAATTAAATTGTAATTAAATACATACGGTTAATGTAGTTATCGCTACGTGGTTTATATATTTAATTTAATCTCATGTGCGCGGTGTCAATCGCAAAACAGCCTATTTATTAGTCCTCTATGTAATCAAGTTTTTTAAAAAAATTTATGAAAAAATAAAAGTTAACTGAAGCGTAATCGTTACATGACAGGACTTAAATGTAAATAAATTATTTTTTCTCTTAAACAAGAGGTGTCGCATGAGTGCAAACTGTAATCAATAAATATGACTTTAGTTATAGAGAAGTGACATATGACTTTATTTGTATCAGAATATTTGCAATTAACAAACACTATAATATAAGAGTACATAATGAGATAATTTTAAAGCAGATGGAATTTTTTCACATATACAATACGATCTGGTGTTAGGTTCGAAATTATTTGGGTACAATATAATCAGCCTTGAAGTATTAAACTTAACCTTTAAGAAATTGTTAACTTCTAAAATTTTAATTCTAGGTTTTTGTTATTATTGGTGATGTTAAAGTAAATAATTATTTATTTTTACCCGAAATAAATTTTTACAAAAGCTTCTGAGTTTAGATTACACAATTCCTTTAACCTTTAAACAAAAACGATTAGATAAAATAAAATCAAGAAAAAAGTTTCACTCAGTGTAAGTGTAGACATAACACAATTGCAGAATTATGTTTAACTAATACCAAATTAAAAGCTATATAATGATAATAAGATTTAAGTATTTTTTAAAAATTTATCTTAGATTAATTTCAAATTTAAATAAAATTTTTTTATTAAAAACACAGATGATAATACTAGTTAAAAGTGTTTTAGTGTATTTAACTAATAATTGTATAAAGAATAAATCAACAGTGACTAATTAATTTTCGAGTGTACTGTGGAATGATTCATCATTGTAATCTTATTTATACGTTATAGCATCTAATAAAGAACTTTGTATTGACTTAACTTGATAAAAAAATTTATAAAAAAATATCTTACTATTATTGTTTAAGTGAATACAGAGTGTAGCAAAGATATTTGTGCGTTGTTTATGAACATTTTAAAGTAAATGTTTTTTTTGTGAATCAATATATTTGATCAAATATCTCTTACAACAACCAATAAATTGAACAAAATGTCGATTATTGAAAAATTTGAGATTTTTAGTGAATTAGATAAAGAACTAATTAATAATATTAAATTATTTTATTTAAATAGAATTGAGTTATTTTTAGTAACACTTGATAATGAATTATTTAAATTTAACAATTTTGATAAATCATTAACAAAAAACGAAGTATTTTGTAAAAATCAAGTGATTAGTAAACTTGAGTGTAGTTATGGTTATTATACTGCTCATTATATGGCGCTTACAGAAAATGGGTGTGTATATAGTTGGGGTAACAATAGTTGTGGTCAAATTAGCTGCGATAAACCACTACTAGTCAATAGTTTGATTGAAGAGCGCATCTTCGATGTCAAGTGTGGTAATAGGCATACACTATTTTTAACAATGTGTGGTGATGTGTACGCCTGTGGATCGAACGCTTTTGGTCAGTGTGGCAACAGTAGCTATGATAATCAGCTTAAACCGATTAAAATCGTAGTACCAGACACAGAAAAAGTTAATGCCATTTCGTGTGGTTATTACCATTCACTAGCACTTACTAAAGTGTTTTGTTGGGGTTGGAATTACAACAGACAGTTAGGTATTGGATTTATAAAAATACAACTGACACCCATTCAAATGAAAGTGCCATTAATTAAAAAAATTAGTTGTGGAATAGGATTTAGCGTAATGCTATCTTATGATGGCACTATTTATTTTTGTGGTCATCATTTTAGAAATAAATTATCGCAGAGTAATCCTACAAAATTATCATCAACAAAATTTATCGAAATCGCCGCAACAACACATAGTGATTAGTGTGTTGCATTATCAGAAGATTTTAAATGTTTTGTATTTGGTAAATATTTTGATGCTTATCAAAATGAAGTGATGACGAAAAATTTATTTCCAACTGAATTCACATCAATCGACGAAACCTATGCATTCTATGACAAACTGATGCACAAAAGTATTGAAATCCGAAAATATTTAAATACCTTTATAGAACTAAATTTATTAGGCTGTGGATCATTTTCTATTGTGTTTAAAAGTGAGCATATACTAACAAGCAAAATATTTGCTATCAAAAAAATTAGTTTCGAACCAAGAGATGAACAAAGAGTGAAAAATGAATTAGATATTTTGCATAAACTTGACAGTAACTTTGTTGTAAAATACTATGATTCATGGATCTAAAACAACTATTATTTAGAACTTAAAATAAGAGACAGTAGTCCTAAATATAAAGATATAAATCCATTATTTTATAGTCCATTGCATACAAAATTATTGCACATTCATATGGAGTTATGTTCACTAACTTTAAGAGATGCCTTAACTGTGATGTTCGCTCATCGAGAGCTAAAGACAAACTGAAACTAATTTACAAACACAATCACTTAAGTACTATTTATAACAATGTTTTAATTTGCGAAAATTTTTTGTTTAAACAATTCGTAGTTTAAAGTTTGAATAGTTGAGAAAACATTTAACAACAATGTTCAAAAAAATATTTGCTTAAATTGTTGGCTGCATAAATGCTAGGGATGTTCATTGTTCGAGCGCTGAACACAGACTGAAACTATCTTTTGTGTGCACACATTGAAGTACTAGTCACAACAATGATTTTTAAGTTTAGAAAATTTTAATAATAGATAGTATTGTTAGCAGAGAAAATTTATTTGTATTGTTTCCTTTCAAATTATTTTTCTATACAATGTTTTTTCAACATTTTCAATCTATAGTCTTACAAAATTTACACTAATATCAGATATGTTTAACAAAGTGAGCCCATTTATAATGTTCATTCTAGTTTTTTAATTAATTTCAGTGAGGAAAAACCTTATATTGCTTCATTGGAACTAAATATCAAGTATTTAAAAAAATTTGTTCGAGAGTTTACTCTTAATAACACATAAAAAACGGCCTGATTGTTACAAAATAATTTTAGAAAAACAGTCTTGGTTATTAAACAACGAGAAATTATTAAATTCTGAAATATTTAAAAACATTTTAAATAAAATACCAGCAGCTGATTCTTTAGAGGAAAATTTCAAGGAGTATTTTGTTCAAAATAAATACAAACTTCATAAAAATCTGTACATTAAACTCAACTCAAGACCAGTAAAATATCATACTGACTTTATTGAAATCTGTTCGTTAAGTGACGGTGGTTTTTCAACTGTTTTTAAGGTTAAAGAAATAAGTAATGATAAAATGTTTGCAATAAAGAAAGTGAGTTTTGAAGAGGAAAACAATGATGATTTTCAAAAAGAATTGAATTTTCTGACTACTCTTAAAAGTTTATTTATCGTTAATTATTTTAAGTCGTGGGTGGAAAAGAACTACTATTTAGAAGAAGAAGATAATAAAAAAGGTCATAATAACTTATTATATTCTCCATTGAGAACACAATTATTGCACATTCAAATGGAATTATGTTCAATAACTTTAAGGGATGCCATCCAACGAATTTTTAAGGTTTGGAAAACACCCAATAATGCAATATCAATAATCGGTTATTATGTTTCAAGTGAATTGCTGTATGAGATTTTAGAGTGTGTACAATTCTTACACAAACTAGACCCAGCAATCATTCATCGTGACTTAAAACCTGAAAATATTTTAATATCAAATTTTGATGATAATAACAACAGATTTGTCAAATTAACTGATTTTGGTTTATCAACGTATCATGAATTTAGTGATCAATCACACTCTAAATACAAAGGTACCAAATTCTATAAAGCACCAGAAATAAACTTCAAAAAATACAGCACAAAAGTTGACATTTATAGTTTAGATATTATTATCTTGGAATTGTTTCACCTTGATTTCAAGTAAGTATAGTTGAAACTTAGTTCTTTTTTATTAATTTCAAAACGTTCTTACATATAAATAATAGAATAGGGGTTTTTTGTTATTCGTTTTGAAATTTTTTTATGATAAATATAATTTTTTAAAAAGCTCAATATAAAACTTGAAATAAATATTAAATATTCAAAAAAATATCAAAAAAAACTCATAGTAAATGATTTTAATGTTTCAAAATTTCTTGAACTAATCTTTTATGAATTTTCACTCAATTTTTTAAAATTATACTTAAATAAAAACTATATCTTATTTCTTTAAATATACCTTTAACTTTGCATCTCTAATTAATAGTCTCAAAAAATCAACAAGTTCTTCACCTTTGGGTAAGATAATAAACATGGCTTTAAAAGCTTTGAAATCAGATCCAGATTTACGACCGGATTGTAATGACATGTTGTCGCTAAACAATGAATGGCGTCTTGTTCACTGTAAACTGCTTGAGAATAATGAGTTTAATCAACTAAAATCAAGTTTAAACAACTCGAAACCAAATTCAATCGATGATAATTTTATTGAATATTTTATTTATAACAAGTTTGAGTTTAATAGTAAAGTTGAATCTAACAAAGACAGTGTTTCAATTACTCGAAATTGTAATATCTTTTGAAAACAAAATAAAAAAATGTAAACATTATTAAAATGTTAAACTGATATTTTAGTTGTTATCATGAAAAAATGAAAAGAACCAAAGCTCAAAGATGTAGAAATTAATTAAAATAACCTTTTAAAAACATTTTTTAGATTAGAGAAAATTTATTATCAATAATAAAAAATTTAATTGTTGAAAATCCATGAATGTTATGCTTGGTAAATAAAGCATTGATAAAATTATTATACAATAATAAAAACAATGATTGTTTAATTTCTTAAACGGGTAAAATATCACTTAGAATAAATCTACCAAACTTAATTAGTTGATTCAGAAAATAAAATAATCGCCAAAAAACTTACTAAAGAAAAAACTTACGATTATTATTTTGCTTATTATTTTATTCTCTAAACACGCTTAATTTCACTGAGTATTTAGTAAAAAAATAATTTTTGTTTTAATGTTTAATAATAAGCCACGCGCATTATGCGACTCGATTTCTCAAGATGACACAAATTCCATAGGTATAGATTAGACATTATAAAAAATACGGTATTTGTTTTCGTTTCTATAGTTTTATAGATTAAGTAAAAATATAACAATATGTATATACTCTAATTATGTAGTTTATAAGGCTAAATAACATGCTTGCAATGCAATTGTATTTTTAAAATTTTGACACTAATAAAAATGTGATTTTATAGAGAAAAACTTAGTAATAGTAATCTTACTAATTTAGACATATTTTAGCAAATCTATTTCATTTGATTAATTAATAAGTAAGGTTAAAAAGAAAGGTTATCCTGTCCAAACTTGGAAAAGAAAGCGACAGTTTAAGCACGTTTTTGCACAACTCTATTGTGTACTAGTAAGTGATTCCGCATGTCTGATACGCGTATTCTAATTAACGAAGCGATAATAATAAATGTTAACGTTTTATATTTCAAAACATATAAGAATTAAAATGTATTTACTAACCGACTGCGTTTACAGAAGCGTCATCTATTGGAGAAATATTAGAATAAAAAGTTCTGATAACAAATGAATAAAATATTTAATAGTAAACATACATAATACATTAGTGATGGTTCCGTTCGTGTAACGAGTGTTATATACGACAGTTAAAGCGGCGACCGCTGCTTTATCTCTTATTTGCTATGTGTATCAATTTAAAAGTTTAAATAAAATGCAAGCACTAAATAACTGTATTGTATTTTCATTCTCATTTGTTTTTTAGGAAAATAAACAAAAATTACGTGTTTCTCACTGAGAGTTTAGACAAAATATTTCATTATTATCAGTTTTAAATTATTATTAGAGCTCCAAAAAAGTAGTTTTTATTCTAAATAAAAATAGCGCTAAAAATTCACTAAAAATTTACAAAATAAGATTAAAAATAGCGTTTATTATTATAAATATTTAACGTAAAAACTAAAAGTTTTTAAAAAAATTTGTCATTTTGAAACAATTATTAATTTCTGCATATTTTTAAAACAAACATTTATATAATATAAAGGATTGATCCAATAATTTTTCGAAAATTTGGGGAATATCTGAAAACTCTCCGAAATTTAACGTTAAGTTTTTATTTTCTAGAAAATTGCCCTTAAAATGGCAAAAATAGCATATTATTATTATTTCGTTTATAAACATGCATAAAACGGCTCCTTTTCATCAATTTCGTGCATATATTACAATTATATACATCTACTTTATAAAATAAAAAGTTGAAAATGCTATCATTTTGGAGCTCTAATTATTATAATTACAAAATAAGTATAAAATTTCAACATTAATTCAACTCATAACAATGAAGAAATTATTTTAAACAGACAACACCAACATCAACAACAGCGAAAGACAAACTATCACGCGTCGAATTGCTTACAAATTTAGCTGAGAGTAATCGTTCACCAATATAAAAACTATTGCGCGAAAATGGGTTTTCACTATGAATTGCATTTTTTCGGATCAACTACTAATAAACTGGGATTTTGTGATTCGGACATTGAGGTCTATATCGACATAAATTTTGATTTGAATAGTAATGATTATGGATGTGAAAAACCGGGAAACACTCGCTTTTTATAAAGCTGTTGATTTTCGTGAAAATAGTATAAATCAGAATTAACATAATTTAATAAAAATTAACTAAAATTATTGTTCCTGTTTTTCCCGTTTTAATGTTTTTTCTATAAAATCCCGATTCTTCCCATATTAAAGAAAAAATTTTTTTATTCCCGATTTTACAGTTATTCGAATTTAAAAATTAATTTTGACATTAAAAATTAAATTTTATTACTTTTTTAAAGCTTTTTTAATTTTTCTGACACTTATTACTCTTTGGAAGTTATTTTAATTGAATAAAGTTCTATAATGTTTCATAAAATCTTAATAACTTTATAAAATTACTATTTTTAAATATTAATTGATAATATTTTTAAATTATGTGATTTTTCACGAAATAAAAAATAACTTAATAAAGTAAAATATTAAAAAAAACTAATATGTGCGAACAGAAAATGAAGAAATTTAAAATTTTCGACTCAATAAGTTGCACAGAGTTTGAGGAAAATACTTCGAAAACTGTTCGTTAAGTTGAGCGGTATTGACATCGCTTTTGACGTCTAATTGATGCTCGTTTAGGTGATAAACTGCTAATGAGTCACGACTCGTCACTCGAACACACTTTCCATTAGCGTTACATAGAGCACACTCGTATGGATAATACATGAGATGCTGGTGAAGGTAAACACTCTTTGAAAGGAGATTTGGATATTGAGGATTGAGTACCAGATCATCGGTGTAACCATTGTTAGCTTCCATCAGTTTTACACAAACTGACAGTCGACACAACTGGCGCGCAAAAGGTGTGATGATTGTAATGGCTGTGCAGTGCCAGTGATTGTGGTCTGAAATGTTAGAAACATCTCGACCCACATGTCCAGCTCTGGCCGATCCTTCTTCTTGTATCTTCCCTTCAATTCATTGCTGTGCTCTTCGCTGTGATGCGTGACGAATGACTGCAAATCGGTGTGACGTTTGTCACACATGAGACACGCGATCGGATAATAGTTGATATGACACTTATAGTGACGCGTCGCTGACTCTGTGTCGCTAAATGTGTGCGAACAGAAAATGCAGAAATACTTGTCATAGTGAACACTGGTAACACTGTTGTGATTTTGGTTGTTATCGTCGCACAACAAATCCATACTGTTATTCCCGCTTATCATCGTTTCACTTGTAGTATAAGTGACAATATTTTGACTTTTATTATTGTCAGTTATTGTTCACTTTGACATAACGACTACAATTCCGTTGAGCGGTTGAGACGTTAACTAAATCGCAGTGAACGCTATTTATTATGATTAAATGATTGGTTGCGGTCGTCGTCTTCTCGCGTTGTCAAGTGAATGAACACGTGCTAACACTCGATTTCTAGCCATACTCACGCGATTATATTGTCGTCGTTGAGAACTGTTACGATATATAACAATTCTACTTCTCGGTCTGCAGCCCATATGAGACATATCTAATATTTCGTATTACTTACAGCCAATTCTGTATGAAAAGATAAAATTTTGTCTGCAGTACTAATGCCTTCTACAACTATTTACTGTTAAGTTAAGTATGAAAATTACTCATCACTTGAGAGTGCAGCACAAAAAAAATTATCTTTTCATATATTTTGGAATTATTTTGCACTTATTTTGCACTTATTTTGCACTTATTTTGAGCAATAAATTTGCAATATATTTAATTTTCGATTTATTTTACAATAAAATTATTTAATAAATTAGGTGAACTTACAAAATAGCTTAAAATAATTAGGTCAAAGGAATAAAATCATTTTTGTCATCATTTATTTTGATTAAAATTTGTTGAAA
>JAQIVF010001888.1:0-12418 GCA_034698365.1 Steganacarus magnus | reverse complement strand
AGTATTATTTTTGAATAATATAAAATTTATAGCAGCAATAAGCAACTCATCCGAAACTTTAGACTTATATTTATTACCCATACGGGCCTATAAATATGACGTCAAATATAATTGCGAAAACTTTTAAAAATCAATATCGGGCATTGAAAATCAAATATACTTTTGATCAAATCGAGAAAATTGATTTTTCCTTTAAACAGGTCAGATAATGTATTTTACCGTACCATGAGTTTAGACCATTAACTTTCATAGAATTAATCCACAAAAACTACTTTCATGAACTAACGCTCCATTTATTTTATGATATGACACAATAAAAGCCTAAACTCTAAGTGAGGCATTTTAAAAGTTTTAAAGTTTTAAATCTTAACTAGTCATTAAAACACGTGATTGATTTCTAAAAATGACAAATTCAATTATGTTTGGTAAATGTGAAGTTATTTATTATTGCATCCGAACGTTATAATGACTAATAGCACAACAGCTGCCTAATAAGGGTCGGACTGCCTTTTTATAATATTGCTTTTATCTAAAGCTTAACCGAGGTTTTCCCGAGTGGTTTGGTACGGCTTAGCTGTTGGCCCGGTTCGATCAAATCAAAACTGATATAAGCTTTACTTTAATCTATTCATAATGTTTTTCCGTTTTCTAGAGCTCACGTTAATTCTTTAATTTGTCGATTCGGTTTGGGTTCAAGAAGAACTAACCTAAAATCTTTATTTATGAAATATTTAGGCTCAAAACTACAGTCTTAAAGTAACAGTTTTAAGAACTAATGCGTATAAGCCTACAGTTAGACCACGCTTTTCTACACAGAAAATGACTTTTCGCTTTTTTATACACAAAGCGACATAATAGCGACGACAATTATAAAAGAAAGCTAAGAGTTTCATTTAGCCAAGTCTATAATTCTGCTTTAAGTATAAAAATAAAAAGTTTGTTCCCTTTTATAGAAATCGTTTGATTTAGAACTTACAACAGCTGCAGCAGTACTGTACTAACTTGACCGTTATAATCCGTTTAGCAATGCCCTCTTAAGATTAGTAACTCAATAATAGTGAAACGCAAAAATCTATAGAAGCATGCATTTTAAGTATATTTTAATAAATACAAATGAATATATTTTAAAAGAGTAATTTTGTTTAAAGGATGTAACTCATGCGTTAGAGTGAAGGAAAGGTGGATTGCGTATAAATCATTTTAAAAAGTTTTAGAATTTTCTTTGTATTTACCGGTAATCTGACTAAACATCATTGTAGTGTATTCAACAATTTATTATAGTGTCCTCAACTCGTAAGTCATGGCGCGTTGAAGCGGTTAGCAATTAAAACTTATATATACATATACAGCAATTCTTACATAAATAGTTGTTTTAGCGAATATTAAAATATAGTAACAGTCAACTAAATTTCAAAATATTTGATTAAATGTTTGTCTTTATGTTTAGTTTATTACTCGAAATGCACTAATTATCTTACAATTATTAAAACTACGCTAAACCCCTGCTTTTCATTTCTTGTAACATAGCAGATCCCATTTGCGCCGGAGATTTACACACAGTCACGCCAGCATTTTGGAGCGCATCTATCTTTTCCTGTGCGCCACCCTTTCCTCCAGCGATAATAGCGCCCGCGTGACCCATACGACGACCGGGCGGTGCCGTTAAGCCAGCGATAAACGAAACAACCGGTTTAGCGTTTGCACCGCTATTATTTTGCTTTAAAAATTCTGACGCTAATTCTTCGGCGTTTCCACCTATTTCTCCGATCAGTATAATACCTGTATTATTTATAAATAAAAATCAATAAAATTTTCAATATAACTTTATATATATACGTGTTTTACCTTTAGTTTCGGGGTCTTTAAGAAAAATATCGAGACAGTCTATGAAATCAGTGCCATTAAAAGGATCGCCACCAATACCAACACAAAGAGATTGACCCAAACCTACTTGAGTGGTTTGATGAACGGCTTCATAGGTCAATGTACCCGAACGCGAGACAATTCCAATTTTTCCTTTTTGGTGAATATGACCGGGCATTATACCAATTTTGCATTCTCCAGGCTTTATAATTCCCGGACAATTGGGACCAATGAGTCGCGATTTGGTTTGTCGTGTGAGTCTGTGCTTAACCCTAACCATATCGAGTTGTGGTATGCCTTCAGTGATGCACACGATTAACGGTATCTCCGCGTCCAACGCCTCGAATATAGCTTTAGCACATCCCGGCGCCGGAACGTAGATTACGCTCGCATTTGCACCAGTTTTGTCCACCGCTTCTTTCACAGTGTTAAATACTGGTAGATTTAGGTGATTGAGCCCACCCTTTCCCGGCGACACACCGCCAACCACTCGAGTGCCGTACTCTATCGCTTGCTTGCTGTGAAACGTTCCCTGCTTTCCAGTGAATCCTTGACATATCAGTTTTGTGTCCGAATTGATTTTCAACCAATTTCTAGTAGCGGTGTAATTGCTACGAACTAATTGCAAACTTCTTCCCATAAACTGTGTTTTGAACAACGGACTAACGATTGGTGCCATTTCTATCTCAAGTAAATAATGTAAACACACTTCAATGTTATTTTCTCGATCGCACTCACGATAAACGTGATTAGTATTTGGGTAACGGTAGCGCACTCTATCGAACGCTATAACAAACGATTTATCCTTGAAACGCTTGTGTGCGTCAGACAATTAGGTTACTAATAGTGTGTATATAAAGCCAATCAAATTGCGATTGCATTAGTCATTTGTTGTGAACCAAGTTATAGTACTGTAACAGTTGTGTTGTAGTGTTGTGTTGAAGCTTTAAATGCGTTCAATATTTCAAAACAGTATATAAACACACTTTTTTATTTATAAACACAATGCAAAACCAATCTAATTTAATATCATCATCGAGTCATCGAAGAATGGCATCGAATTCGGTGTTAAATGCGAGCAATAATAGCAACACAAGAGAATTGTGTAAACCATTATCACTGTTGGAATGTTGTGCCGATGGTTCGCCTCCACCTCCGCTCCAAATCAATGATAAAGTGGTGTGGATTAGTGATAATGGGCCAGAGTTTGGATGCGTTAAATGGTTGGGAAAGTTGCCAGACGTGGGAACGGATTGGATGGCAGGCGTAGACTTCGTGAATGCTGTCGGTTCTGGAACTGGTTTGTATAACGATCACCAACTGTTCGAGACTCGTATGAATCACGCATCACTCGTACCCGTCATTGGTCTGATGAAAGCTCAAGACTACTTGGGATCAACGCATCCAAGTATTGGGCAAGTGATCACTTCTTGTAATGATAATTTGCCGCAAAAGCCTCGAAGGATTAAAAATAGTAAAGTTAAGGATGAAAATAAGAATGAAGATAATAAAAGAATGCAATTATCGAGCAATAAGTTATTGGCATCTGATTCTAATGCAATAGATTCGCATAAAGTGTCCATAAATAGTTGTAATAATAATGCTAACAGTATTAGTAATAATATAAATAATAATATAATAACAAAGGCAAAGCCTATTAATTCAACGGTAACTATTATCCCAATAACTGTGAGTTCATGTTCATCGATGTCTGCGGCAAACTGTGTATCGAACAGTGCGTCGAACGCATGTCCACATCCCAACTCGAGTGCCGTTGCAATAGCGGACACATTAACGTCCAGTTCATCGCATATGAATGAAAAATCTAAAACAAATGAATTACCGAATGCAGTGACAACTAATTCGATTGATTGCACGCAAATTAACGGCACCGCATCTGCGCATGATTTTGAAATCGGATCTGTTGTTGAGATAATAGTTGATTCAATTCCTAGATATGGTGTGGTTCGATGGATTGGTTCGCTCTCCGATCAAAAGAGCGACGAACCCTATAATTTAATGGCTGGAATTGAAATGGAAGAAGAAAGCAGTGGTTTTAGTGATGGCACTTATCAGGGAAAGCGATATTTCGAATGCGCCCCAAGAAAGGCTCATTTTATTAAATTGAATCAATGCACTAAAGACAGCAGATTTGCGTCGATGTCTGATCGGTGTCGAAGTGCGCTGTTTGGTAGCATTGATTGTCCGACAGTTAGTGGCGATGTGCCACCACTGAGCACACCCGAGGACTTGCAAGCGCTTTGCGGAAAGAATCGCGGCATTCAAGGACACCATAATTCTTGTTACTTAGACGCCACTTTGTTCGCTATGTTTTCGTGTACCACTATATTTGAATCTCTATTACATAGACCTCCGCGTATTGACGATATTCCCGAGTATTGCGAAGTTCAAAGAGTTCTGAAAGAAGAAATTGTAAATCCATTGCGAGAAAATCTTTACGTTCGAGCGGATCGTGTCATGCATTTACGAACACTTCTCGAAAAGATTAGTTCTGTTCGTGGTTTGACGAGCGAAGAGAAAGATCCCGAAGAGTTTCTTAATTTATTGCTCAATGAAATTTTAAAAGCTGAGCCATATTTGAAATTAAGTTCTGGTTTAGAATCTTTTTTCTATCAATTATTTGTCGAAAAAGACGAAAAACTTCATTTGCCAACTGTTCAGCAATTGTTTGATCAGTCATTTCTAGCGTCGGATATAAAATTACGTGAAGTACCGCCGTGTCTACTCATTCAAATGCCGCGATTTGGGCGACAATTTAAAATGTATCCTCGAATTACTCCTAGTCTTTACCTCGATATTACTGATGTACTCGAAAACTCTCCGCGACAGTGCGCTATCTGTGGTGCTGTGGCTGAGTTTGAGTGCAAAGAATGTTTCGGTCAGTTTGGCGAAGGACTCGATAGCATAGCTTTTTGTGCGAAGTGTATGGATAAGAGTCACGGACACAAGAAGAGATGTAAGCATAAGACAACTAAACTGAGTATACCACCAGAATTCAATATATTAAAAGATCACACACACATACCGCGAATCTATATGGAATTATTTGCTGTTCTTTGCATCGAAACCAGGTATTGCACAATGTTTTTATGTTTATTGCATTATTACTGTGTATGATGTTATGCACCATTTATTATATTATTTTCATTTCATATGATGTGTTAATTTCTCTTTATGTTTGAAAATTTTCGGATCACTTATGATTCATAAAAGTAAAATTTGAAGGCATAGTACCTGTACATAAGGCATAATACACCATATATTTTTACAATCAAAGTACTTGAAAATTTCTATTATTTCAGATATTTTGTTACCTCTTTTATATAATATCTATTTTTTAATAACGTTTTAATATTTAATAGACTTAAAGTATTAAAATATACTGATTTATAAACTTTATTTATATTTTTTTGTGAACAAAAATTCTAAGTTATAATTTACACGAATTTACGCGTCAATTGCTGCGTTACAACTTGCTTAACCAACACTTTCTTATCTATCTCTATATTTACAAAACCTCTTAAATAAACTTACATGTATGCATATTTAATTGAAATCACCCAAACATTTTAAGTTTTTTGTATGCTTGTATGTTTTTTGTAGTGACAAAATACAAAGTTTAAACAGTTTAACGACCACACATGTGAATGTTTGCCACACTTAAGATATTCAAAACATTCATATTAAGTTATATTTATTTAAAATGTAATGATAAATCCAACTCAGTAAAGCGGTTATTCTTCAATTATTAAATTAGCTTTCAGATCAGTTGCATAGAATTTCATTATTAATGATTATGAATGACCTCTTAAAGCTTATTACTGTATGACTAATGTCGTTAAAATACTTTAATTGCATTTATAATCAATAAAAAGCTTCAATAATTTGAAAAAAATTAATTTTAATTTTAATTTTTTTAAGATTATGCCGAATAATAAGATATTTCAGTAAAAATTTTGAGTTCATGTTTCTACAGTACTGTGTATTTTTTCAGAATAAGACTTAATTTGTTAATAAAAAGTTAAAATAGAAGTTGCATTAGGAATAACAATTTTAAAAAGATTGAATACGTGCGCCATTCATGCAAAAACAAGCTTTTAGTGTTTACCCTGTGTTGCGTGACAATACTAAATTTAATTGAAATTTATGTTAATCCTTGAATTTTCGATTGTTTCGTAAAAATTAACTATCATAGACATACAATTTCTCGTCTTTGATAATTTATTATGTCATAATACTTGATCAAATGACGAAGTAATGTTTTTTAATGTATGGTTGAGCACATAGTGGTTCAACATTATCTAAAATATAAGCGAAGCCATTATTATTTTTAACACAGTTAACAATAGAATAAAAAGAGTAATTGTTAGAACTGTAATTATTATTAAAGAGTCTGTAAACAATTTTTAATAATTACTTTATTATAATTACCAGTTGTATAATAAGGTTTTTTGAACTAAAAAATAGTTATGCGCCACAGATATTCTTAATTATTAAGTTTGCAATTAGTTTAACTATAAACAAACTCTAATTATGTAATTGTGTCAATTTGATATCATTATTTTATGTTTGTTGAACACTTAAAAATTAGAATTATTTTTATCTTCTTTGCTTATTCTCAAATATACTTAGAAATACTTAAATTGTGTTAAAATATTAAAATTTTCTTTTAAGCATAATGTTTTTACACAGTATAAAATTGCTGTAAAATCACTGAGAATAATTTTCATTCATTTGGTCTTTATTGTTACCAAACATGAATATGAGTTTGGGAATAATGTCTAAATAATGCTATGAAAGGATAATAATTAGTTCAATGTTGTATGCACTGCTAATAGAGTGTGATATTATTTGCTTTTATGTTTTTCGTTATCAAAATTAGTATAATTGTAAATTTAAGTTTATTTTCATTTATGATGCCTTATGCTTATGTTTATGATGCTATTTTAATTATCTTATTAATAAGCAAATAATTTTACATCTATTTTGTTATCAAATTAAATCAAAACTAATTATTTATAATAATTTTTTGTCTTTTTTATCTATTAGTCATTACGTGTCGTTCGTTAAATGTGGTTCTGGTCCAGACAGTCCGTGGTGTTTTTTTGATAGTATGGCTGATCGCAAAGGTATTGAAGATTTAATCTATTGTTGCGTTTTTTGTGCGCTTACATATTTTTTGTTTATAGGAGAGCAAAATGGTTATAATATCCCCGAAGTGGTATCGTTTCCAGACTTAAGGTGAGGCATTCTAATTGATAGCTGAAACTATAAAAATTACAATAATGACTGTCCTTGAAATACCATAATAGGTGGTGGCTTAGCGATGAAGGAACATCTTTTCTTCTTAGCACTAAAGACGATAAAATGTTACCTGAAATGCCTCGACGTTTACTTTGTGATGCATACATATGCTGGTATGCCAGCGACGTATTGCGATACCGATGAAACTTAGTCACGTTTATGATAGTTATTATAATGAGTCATTTAATGTAATTTATGTGCAAATAATCGTATATATACTTATATATTGCGCAATATATTATTATGTTAGACTGAAAGAGAGTATAACTGCAAGCATAACTATAACTATATTTGATGCGAATTTTGTTTTCTTTGTTTATAAGTTTAATTTTTGATTTCAAATTCTGTAATCTCATAGGCATGTAATATAAAATAGAATAACTTTTACGAACGTTATGTTCTAATAACTAAAAATCAATTTTTGTTTATTTTCATTATATTTTTAATTAATTCTTAGATTATTTTATTCGAAATGAAATTTATTAAATTCTTTTACATTATGAGATCTAAATGTATTTATATTTATAATTTGAAAATAAAATTTCATGTAAATGACAAAAAACTATTCTAATATTGTCTAAAAATGTTTTTTATTTGACGTTAAAATATTGACACGATTTAAAATAATTGTAATTATATTTTAAATGAGGGATTAATTGACAAATAAGTGAATATCTACTGAATTTTAATGCGATGGTACAGTAAAGTAACATACATTATGTATAATTTTAATAATGACTCATTTATATTATGATATATTAATGGACAAAAATGTTTATTGATAAATGTAGACATGTGTGGAGTTTGTTATGTTTTCAAATGAAACATACATATGAAATAATGTGTTTTGAGATTCAAACATACAGCGAATATTACACATCGTCCATATCGTCGATCGGAGCGATGTCCGCTTCCATTGTGTTGTCAAACTCGCAGCCATCCATTTTGCTAGCAT
This sequence comes from Steganacarus magnus, assembly GCA_034698365.1. Classification (NCBI taxonomy): domain Eukaryota; kingdom Metazoa; phylum Arthropoda; class Arachnida; order Sarcoptiformes; family Steganacaridae; genus Steganacarus; species Steganacarus magnus. The sequence goes on along the minus strand of JAQIVF010001888.1, from coordinate 4,275 downwards.
TCGAATGTAACGTATAATCTCGCCATACTCACGCGCGTGAGTAAGAGATTTTGGAAATAAAAAAATATCATTTTTACTCACGCGCGTGAGTAAAGTGAATATTTTTTAAACTCACAAAACTCACGCAAAAATTTTTATGTGGTAAAACGTTTAGATAACTAGAGATAAACGCTTTTTTAACCAAAATGGTATTTTCAAAAATTTTATTTTGCACGAGTAAGCGATTTTGTGAGGTTTAAAATTTTATGGCTTACTCACGCGCGTGAGTGTGGCGAAAAAGGATGAATTTTTGCCCCCAAATTCAGTTTACTCACGCGCGTGAGTATAGCGAGATTATACGAAATAGAAATTATAAACATAACCTTTGGTTATTTAAAGTTTATAAGAAAAACCATTGTCTACGTTTATTTTAACTTAAAATATTATCTAATCTACGGTATAATAAGAGTAGCTTTACTTTAATAAACCATGGTTTGTCTAAAATTTTAAAGTTGATTGTGTTGAATACTCAAATAAGTAACTTTATTATAAAGTAAATTACTATAAGTTAATGCTAAATTGATCTGATATGTACCTGACAGCGCGATAAGTTAAAAACACGATACGTTTCAACTTTTTTGAATAGAAAAAGTAATTAAAAGACCAAAGACATCCGTCCTCGCCATAAGGATCTGAATTGAGGTCAGGATTATAACTAAAGTAAGAAGAGGTTTGAGTTTGTATTAAATGCATGTTTGATTTATTGAATGAGTTGGATCGTCAATTCTATCACTTGCCTGTATATGTCACAGTCTGAAAGAGTTATTTCTCTATCAATTGCTGACCACAATTGAGCCTTTAGAGAGCTATATTTCTGACACGCAGCTGTGCTGAAGAAATTTGAATCAACCGCATCCATCACCCACTTCATCACCACATAATTTTTTACATTAAAAATCAAGTATTTAATATAAACTTAAATTTAATTAGTTGTAAAAAAGTGTAAAATATTAGAAACCTTAATGCTTGGCTCTTTGCTAAACTCGTCACTGCGAGCATTACTGAAATCATAATCAGGATTGAATGAGGCATTAAGTGTGGCTATTAAGTAGAACAAAGTTTTGCGACTAATTGTATCACAGAGGTGTCCCTTTCCTTCGCCATCATCGCTCTGACTTCGGCTAAATATATTGCAAAATATTATTAGGCTAATAATCCAATTTATAAATGCTAATGTAGTATTTAGTGAGCGTCTTCTAGTTATTTAGACTTTGAGTCTTTAGAGTTTAGACTTTTATGGCGCTTTTAAGTTTTAATAGTGCTGTCTAAAGCCTAAATTCGCTTCTAGTAATCATGGCATTTATATTTTCTCGTAAAATTTTTATTAGTTTTTATCAAAATTTAAAATTTTTTTTAAAAACTGAGATCGATGTGCGAGTGCTAAATGTGTTGCAATAAAATCTTAAATTTTTATTAAACGTATCATTAAAAAATTTTCAATAAAAATAATGTCATAATTGAAGAGCGATGTAAGAAATACCTATAAAACTTGTTAGGACTTCTCGAATGAGAGGTTATGACACTCTGTGGCGGCGATAATGCCTGCAAATCGTTAGGACTCGTTCCTTCCTCGGCGTGCATCGTCTTATATAGTCTCTTATCACTTCCAGCCATTTTGCAAGAATAACTTTCCACTCTAAAATTAAAGCACTATTCATTTCAAGTTATAACCTTACTATCAATTGTTTGAATTATGTTAACGGTTAAGTGATAGGGGTATTAACAATAATGTTATGTTTCAATAGTCAATTTAAATAGATATCACACACAATAACAAAAGTGAGAATCGAAGTGACATATCAATGATATTACCTTCCAATGATCTGATACTGTCCAGCGTCGAAACATAGCGCAGAATTAAGTGCTTCGAAATGACTGCTTTCCAATAATTTCATTGCAGTTTTACATCCGTATTGTATTACTCGGCAATATCTAAATCATTAACACATCATAATTAATTGTACGTCACATTTCGAGAATCAAATTATTTTCGATTTACGTTAAATATTTTAATGTTTATAAATATGATAACTGTGTTTAACATTGTTTGAAATGTATCTCTAATTATGATTAGCGTTGAGTCCGTTTTCACCGCGCGTTTACAATCGTTTCAAATAATTGAATGTTGCGTTCTTTGCGTTATTAATTTGATTGTTTTTTAAAGTTTCAATCAATTAATACGACACGCAATGCAATGAATTTATTTAAAATCGATTTTAAAAACTAATTATTGCTATAAATTGCTATAAAACACAATTACTATTATTATGAGGTAAAACTAGAGTGTTGTGCGCACACTCACTACAGTATTACACAACATAGCAATTATTGCGCATTATTTCAAAATAAGCCAAAATGTTGTTTTATTAAAAAAAACAAGTGATCGTTGTTTTGTCTGTGTTGTTAACTATATCTCTCGCTCTCACAAACTCACCTTCAAATTTAGGAAAACTGAAATAATTTTAATTTTTTTAATATTAGTTCACTTCTCTGAATTGATTTTTATAAGCGAATCATATAATTTATCGCTTTGTCGCAAGCTTTACGTGAAGCTATTTATTTCATACCTTTTTCTCTTTAATATACCGTCTATTCAACTCATATCACGGATTTGTTTAATAAAGCCCGGAAAATATTTTTTTAACTTTAGTCAAAATATTTTATAAAATTTTGGCCATGAAAATCAAAAATATTAATTCTATTTTTTTCGCTCATATAATTGTAAAAAAATTCCAAAAAATAAAATATTGAAAAAATGTTCAATATGGTGATTAATCGATAAATTGTTTGTGTGAATTAATAAGTAAATGGTCCTAAACTAAACAAATTTGAATCAATGCAAAACGAAATAATAATGTACACAAAAATTAAACGATTTAAAATATATAAAATATTGATTTTTAAAACTGCAATGTGACTTATTTTATAGTGATAATCACATAAAAATTCTCAGAGCTTTATTATGTCCGCTAAAATTATTTTTTACGTAATATCCGGGATTTAGTGATGACGATCTTTAAGAAAGTATAGAAAGTAAGCAATTATTTCTAACTTAGAAAATTAGGTCAATAAGAAATTATTTAACATAAGTTATAAACAGACATTCTTCCAATCGAGGATAAAAACAAATTCTCATTTTTATACACAAGGAGTTAAAACAGGAAATAATGATACATAAAAGAAAGATTACATTCCATTTGCCAGAATTCCTTTTGCCAGAATTCCTTTTGCCAGAATTCCTTTTGCCAGAAAGCCATTTGACAGAATTCCTTTTGCCAGATTCCTTTTGACAGAAACTTCTTTTGCCAGAATTCCGTTTGCCATAAACACAAGTTTGACACTCAAAAATTGGTTGTATATGTTATTGGGGGACAGAAAAAAATAACAATGTATTGAAAAATTTCTTGAGAATTACTTATTAATAAGGATGTGAAAATCAGGGACTTAAAAATGCCGAAATGGGCGGAAATCGGGACACTAACATGGTGCAAAAACGGGACATTATACGGGAGACATAAAAAATTAATATTAGTGTTTTTTAAATATTTTACTTTATTAAGTTATTTTTTATTGCGTGAAAAATCACATGATTCAAAAATATCATCAATAAATATTTTAAAATAGTAATTTTATACAGTTATTTAGATTTTATGAAACATTATAGAACTTAATTTAATTAAAATAGCTTCCAAAGAGTAATAAATATCAGAGAAAAATTAAAAAAGTTTTAGAAAAGTGAAACGTTTACTACAAAATGTAATCAAAGATAAAAAAATTAGTTTTTAAAGCAATAAAAATTCTCATTTTGTTTTAATTAACACCTGAAAATTATTTTAAATTTTATGACAACAGAAAATCTTAAAGTTCCCCTAATTTTAAAATACAATCAATTTTTGAGTGTCATACTTGTGTTTCTGGCAAACGGAATTCTGGCAAAAGAAATTTCTGGCAAAAGGAATCCTGGAAAAAGGAATTCTGGGAAACGGCATTCTGGCAAAAGGAATCTGGCAAACGGAAGCACACCAAAAGAAAAATCCTTTCTAATTGTTTTAATCCCTTGTGTATACAAAAATAATTAGTTTTTTACCCTCGATAGGCTTACCCGAAACACCTGACTTAAAGTTTCAAAATGGAAATGCGATGTTAGTATATCAAACATTTTTTCGGAAATCCGACTTTTTTGTTGTTGATTAAAACTTTCGGAATTTTAAATGGTTGTAAATGTTAACTAATTAT
>JAQIVF010001887.1:0-12419 GCA_034698365.1 Steganacarus magnus | reverse complement strand
TTATAAGTTGTTTAACGAAATAAAACACAACAAATTTTAAAGATTAATAAAACCAAATAACTGTGAGCACTAGTTATATTTATAAAAGATGTCATTGTTCATTGTTGCAATTTAAAGCTTAAATTTATATTTTTTGAATTAAAAATATGTTAGAAGTTACATATGCTGGATTTTATTAATGGAAATTAACATTTCCAACTCCACTGATTTCTATGCAAAATTTCAATTATAACCCCACAACTCCAGCTAATTTTTTCAACTCCAGTGCTATTCCATTAGAGTTTGAGTTACAATTTCAATCTCTAGCAGAGAAATAAAAATAAAATATTCAGAGAGTGGAAAGTGACAAATAATTAACTAAAGTTAGAGAGAGGAAAATATATTGTTATTATTTCCAAAATTATTTACAACAATTGTTTTGAATCAATGCAATTTTCATCAAATTTATTCTAGAGAAATGAAACATGAAAACCAAATCAAATGTTACAAAATTTTCTTCGTATTATTTTTAGTCTGCATAACGTACTTTTTCAATTTCTATAGAAAAAATAGAGCAGAAAATTTTCAATAATTTTTAATTTTTTCTGTTTGCACAAAATATTTTCGTTTTCAATTTTCTATATTAAACAAGTTTATCGATTAATTATATACATACTCTTGAAAATGTAAAATTAAAAATCTCTTACCAAAATGCGAGACTTACCGTGATATGAGATCTGCTCTTTTTTTCAAATTATAGTAAGTATTAAGATATAGCAAGCAAGTAATGGATTTCTTGGACTTGAGAAAAGTGCGAACAGACATGCAGAAGGACATTATCAAATCCATAAGTTAAGCTCTCTCTCTCTCGCTCTCTCTCTCTCTCTCTCTCTCTCACTCACTCACTCACTCACTCTCTCTCTCACTCTCACTCTCTCTCACTCTCTCTCTCTCTCTCTCTCTCTCTCTCGCTCTCGCACTCGCACTCACTCTCCTCTCTAAAAAGTTTAGTATACTCTCTAACTCTATATCACACTCGTGATCAAACTTAAGAAGACCGACCGAAATCAATATTATGTTTTACTGTTACAATAGCATCATCACATATTTTCGCGAGAGAGTACTTCGCTAATTCAGTTTTTGCTGCGCTATAAAATTAATAAAAGTAGTACACAATCCATTATAATTGAATTTATCATTTCATTTTTGCTCAGTAAACCCGACAAACCGAATGACACGAATAATATGTCTCACAATACATATTGTCTGATTTTAAGTCGGTGATCCTAAGATGTTCAACCATCATAGATATATACTTCATCTCATGTTTCGAGCTATAATTAGTAATATAAACTTTAACTGATTAAAATATTCAATTAGAAACGTGCATCACTTATACAATGAGTATGTGATGATAGCAATGTAACTCGCAATCAAAGAGAGGCTACACTTCAGATAAGTGGGAATAATAAAGTTTAAAATTACGATGGAGAATATATTCTGGAATACTTTGCTCAGTTAATAACAGAAATTCTATACAAATAAGCGCTTCGATATTATTATATTTATATTTGGTTTTCAAACTCGCAAATTTTTATTCGCAAAAATTTTCTGAGTATTCAAATCCGTTTTGGAAGAATTTTTAATGCTTTTGAATAATTGGAGCGCCAAATAAATACTGAAACTAGATTTTCTTGAGTAAATATAAGCTTATATATATAATATAGAATATTCTCGCAGTATATCCTATTTCATCACTACTTCAATCTAAAATACATTTTCTAATAGTCTAATACCATATTAGAATTTTCATACACAGTAAGAAGAGAAAAAAAACTTTTGTGTTAAATTGAATTTTTTTCCAACAGCATAACAACATTTTCTTCTTTGGAATTAATTTTTTAACTTAGGAAAAAAACTCTTTCACAAACGTAATTCTATTTGCAAACACATCTAAAATGCATTTTTGTGTGTAAATTATTTTAGCGTTTCATCATAAAACAATTTACAGAGATTTATGAATAAAATTCTTAATTCTATTGAACGTTGCAATTTTTGTTTAGAGTTTTCAGTAAATTTTAGACTAAAAGTGCATTCAATCTTATTAAATCCAAGACTGTAAGCACTATATAAGTTACTGCAACATAAGAGTATAGCTGACGGTATATTTTTTGACACAATGTTACCTTCACCCAGTAATATCGTGTTAGCTCTAAGAGTTGTCAATCCGTCCATCCAATCGCATTTATCCACTGACAATCCATAAGCCGAAAAAAACGAGCGCACAGAATGAGATCCATCAAGAGGTTAATTAAGGTTAAAGCGCGAGCAAACTTTTGATGACAAAATACGGGATCATACGAGTAATGCTCTGTATCTTTATATGTGTGTTTACTTTTGTTTCATATTGAGAACAGAGAGAGAAAGAGAAAGCGAGTGATGATGATAGTCACTTGAAATTGTTACGCTACAGTACTCGACACAAATCTGTAGTGTTAGTAAAACATCACACCACTAGAGGAATGAAATGCCAAAAATTAAATTGCATAATAAATTCACATAAAGAAAAATGTAATATTTTCGCATCATATAAATTAATCATAAAAATTTTGTTAGAGGTTATTTTCCTACAGAAGAAAAAAAACGCCGAGCTTTTAATTTCAATATTAGTGAGACATAACGCGCAGATGAGAGACGAGAATAAAAGCTGTTTTTAATTAAAAATACTTATAAGAGATAAAAGAGAGAAAGAGAGACAACTCGTTTACGCTCAGTTGCGCGCAACAATCTTTCCTATATATCTCGGCGATTACTTTGGATTTATCTTGCGATGACAGGTGTCCTCGTGTTTCAAACAATAATGGAATAAAATCTAAATAAAGTAATTGGTATGCTCTCTATATCTATACTATGATACGCGCCCAAATGTCATGTTTTTTCTCTATCCTTTCTCTCTGAACGCGAATATAAAAACTTTTTCTCCAGGAGTTTTGTGATTCACTATTAGTATTACACACAGAAAAAGATCAATTTGTAGTTGACATCAAAAAACTTGTATGAGAATTTTTTTTGCCGGTGCAACAAAAAGATCGTTCAAGTTTTTACAATAGTGAAAAAATAACAAATAAAAACTGCAAAAAAGAATAAAAAATAAATTTTCGAAACTAAACATTTTTCTATAACAAAAATAGGGATTCGATTTATTGTTTGGGCGAAATGTTATTTTTTTTAGAAAAAAACTGCTGTTTTTTTAAAACGAGTTTTATAATTGGTTTGTATTTAGCAGCAAAAATAAGGTTCTTTAATACGTAGTGACAGCAAGCAAGTTCATGCAAAATTAAATATTCGCTTTGAATTTTAGTTTAATATCAGCGAATAAAATCTGCTCACTGTATATTAATTAAAAGGTTTCACATTATTATAAAGTTTTAAATAGAAAAGTTAGTAAATTCGCGCCGAACTCTTGTTATATAATGCTTTCAAATGTGATATACTCTTTCATGTACTGGTCGTCTATGATTGCAAATTATAACCGCATCACTCATTCGAGAGTTCATTCGCTTTCTTATAACCTATTGTTTTAATGTCCATTAAATTAAGTTTACTATGAAATGCGTTTTAAAATAAAACGCGTATTTAATTGATAGTTACAGCTGGATTGATAGGCTGGCGAATCTAATCTGTTTAAGAGATAAATCTCGAAACTTTACTTTAGTTTTGCAAAGTTTAGAGAACTAGAAACGCACACTTTTTTAAACCCAATTTTGTTTCATCGCGAAATGGCTTAAGAATTTATTGAGAACACAAAGTATTTTTATTAGATTTTTTCTTTTTTGAGTTCAGCGAACACCAGATATTTTTTTTAATCAATAAAGTGCTGAGCTTTCGTTCGGTCAGCAGTGTATCTTATTAGTGCGCTATTGATATTCGAGAAAACTTTGTTCAATGAATATTATTATTATTATTATGTATAAGCATTATTATTATTGTTATTCAATTTATTATTCTATATCAGCAAAACATGTTTTGACAAATAAGTATTAAATCTTCCGACTAAGTATATGAGTCATTGTATTTGAATTAGATTAATGGTTAAAAAAATTAAACATGTGCATGCTTTTCGACAATAAACATGTTTTTTGGTTCATTTTGATTAACTTCTGGACAGAATAATCTTTTTTACATCGAAGTAAACAAGTTTTGTTTTTTACAGTAAATAATTTATTTCCATTAAGTGTCAAACATGGTCTGAAACCAAACATATATTAATAAATTATCATATATTTGTCAACAAAAGCAACTTATAATTAATAAAAATTATACAATAAAAGTTTTTTTATTGAATATAAAAAATATATAAATTTTAATGAATTTCCACTCTTCATCCATAATTAAAGAGAAAACAATAACCAAACCATCACCAGAGTTAAATCAATAAGTTTGGCTTCTTATGTATTTAAAAAAATTAGTTGTTTAGTGCAATACTGTATAATACTTGTTATCAATGCTTTCGTATGATGTTGTTGTATGTGATCTATTGATGCACTACATCTACAATTTTAATTTTAGATTTCTCTGTTGATTGACTGTCAAATTTGTACGAAATCTTGTGAAATCACTTGTGCTCAAAAAATTTTCCAATCATATCCTTTCACGATACTGGCTAATGATAGAATTGAGATGATATGTGCAAATACAGCCTGCCATCTAAATATGACTTAAAAAGTCATACGTGACTATGAGCAAAACTAAACTATTTAAACTTATTGACCATTTTTATTACTCAAATTATTTTAAATCACTAATCACTTTTGACGAGCAAAACTTTAATGAAAAATATATATTGTTTTAAACCTCAGTTTTATTTTAGTACGCTTTAGAGTCACTACGAAAAATTCTTCTCTTAATTAAGATCTCGCTTAATAAAAAAATAATAATTAAAACATAATAATTTAATTAACTTATGTATAAATTGTGTGTGTGTGTGCTCCCAAAATCATATCTAAGTTGATTGACGCCAGGATTTGAAAAGACTGGCATCAATAGTATTGATTCAATACCCTTTCGATCCCACGTATTGGGCATCTTCTTTATCCTTATTGTTGCAGTTCCGCATAACTCCCACTTCTGCTGCACGTATCAGTGTTTCGCAACACAGGTCGAACTACACTTTCATAATATTATATAAGTTAAAACATCAATTTTTCAATGATTCAAATTTCTAATCTATTTGAAAACTCTATTTTGAATGTAATCAAAACACGTTAACATCTTCAATGCCTTATTAGGGTCAAACTAATCTAAAAATAGTATGATAATCTTCTTTTAATATCACTACAGTAGTAGTGAAGCTATCGAACGAAGAGGTTTTGAGATTACATTCGTTTATATCGACAAAATCTTTTAATCTTTTCGATTTTAACTTAATTCCATTTTCGTTTACGGAATTGAATAAAATTCAATTATCTGCTCTATTATAAAATTTTTGGGCGATAAACCTCGATCAATGGCACTGCACGATGTAATTGTAGAAATATTATTTCGATTTATTATAATCGTGTGCTTAATATTAAACAAGCTTATAATAATAAACTGTACATTAATAAAATTAAATTGATTTTGGTCCAGAATTTATCGTCGATAAAGCCATTTCTATGGCCACTAAAACTGAATAAATAACTAATTAAAGGGAAATCACAATAAAATATATATTTTTTAAAACTCATATCTGGATAAATCACGTGTGAATTAAATGTTCAAAAATTTTATTAAATACAAAAATTAAATATTATCTATTTTTAATCGACTTTTTCACTAGAAAATTATAAGTTTATTTATCTAAAAACATTGAATAAGTTAGTTTCTTTGAAATGTATTTACTTGTAATGTATAATCAGAGGATTTATGATTCGCGTTTGCTTTCTGTTAATCGAATGAATTTGGTAGACTTATTAAATCAAAAATAAAGCTTCAGGCAATTGCTATGAAATGTTGGTCTGTCTCGGGAAATGTCTATATTTTTGATACACGAGTGACATAAGTTATATTTAGAAACTTTGTATTTTATTTGGTATTTGAATCGAAAAGTGAACTCCAAAAAAAACTAGACGATCAAACTATAAACCAAATTGAATCTCAAAACGATACTAATGGCCATATATTCGATTCAAGCCATACATATGTCCATAAAACGCGGTTATTTATGTGTGTTAAAGAAACCGCTTTTTTTGTTAAATATAATTTTACTTTGCTTTGACCATATCTTGAACTTATTTTTTAATCATAAATAGAGATTATCAAAAGCTCACACGGAAATGACTAGGATTGTCTTAAACCAATTTTATTTGATATAAAGGACATTTAAAAAATGAATATTACAAAAATAAATTTCGGTAATGAATTTTTATGTTAAAAAAAGCAGTTTTTTTCTATAAAAATTAAAAAATTATTACTATAGATTGAGAGGGCTTAGAGGGGTGGTGTATGTGTTAACTTTTATATTTATATTAGGATTTTGGAAAGATTGGGGCGTATGGGAAATATAAAAGGGGAAACTATGATAAATGATGCTAACATTAAACGTGTTCAGTTCCCACTCAACTAAAGCTCTCAACTTCGAGCTGATGCTCATCACTAATCATGAATCATGTTAAGAATGATCTATTTTCTACTATAGCACTGCTAATAAATAAATATTGAAATGTTTCATATTTCACTGATCCTCATTGATTTACCGATAAATTTGTTTTATGTGTGCGACCAGCAGTTTATCACTTTACTATAAAAGAAGTAAAGAAAAAATCATTTAAAATAAATCGTTTAATCACTTATCTTTGGTTAACGTGTAAATTTGAGTACATAAACATGTGTTACTTGCGAAACGTCTCTCACGTGCGAAACGCTCCACACGTTTCCTTTATTATCATAAAGCTTCACTGAATACATTATTAACATAAAGCGAATGACTTAAAATATAGTTAATGCGTTCAGTCGCGCGACTAAAGTTATAATACAATTTAAAACATATATGCATTTTCTTAAATAAAGATTTCATAGTAAAGTTTAAAATACAAATTTATAAAATGACTAAAATGTGATGACTAATAATATTGAAAAGTGACTTAAATCACAAAACGTAGGGTTATTCGCATGAACTTCGTGTTTGGCTCATAACACATGTAATTATATTAGTTTGTAGTATTTTTACATTTAGCTAATGAGAAGATATTAAATTTGCAATGTCTTGCATCTACTTTTGCAAAATGTTTTACCAAGCCTTTTCGAATGCTGTAACTAGGAGTGAGTACGAGAGAGAGAGATCGGATTCTTCACACTAAAATTCATTTTTAACATTCATTTATTATATTCAAATGTTATGTACTTTTGTCATAATTATATGAAACATACAGTAATTTCTTTTCAAGAAATGTCAAAAGTATTTTTAAACAAAAAGTTTTCTTTGGTCTTCAGAAAACTTTTCAATTAAAAAATTCCTTTGCCATAACAAGAATTAAGTTCACAATTAGACGGGAATTCTGAAAGACTAGATTAAAAGCAAAATTCTAGTTTCAATTGGGTCAGAAAACATAAAACTCACTTATTTTATTTTATTTTTATATTAGTGTATAATGAAAAATAAATAAAAAAATTCAACAGAATAATGGAAAATGTTTTGTAAGGTACAGGCAAAAAAATAGAGAGAAAAATATTTAATAAAAATAATAATTACATTTAATGAAAGTCAATCCAATTTATTAGCAAAGAATTTTACTTGAAATACTTATTTTTACATTCCCAGAGCAGTATTATTATTATTAGCGGAAAAAAGCCAGAAGTGTTTTTCCAACAAACAAAGCGCAAGCAAAATGACGAGAATTGTTGACGACACTCGCACTCAATACAACAACAACTTGTTGCCAAATACTTTATTGGATTACCTAACATTTGTTTTAGTGCCGATACTTTGACTTTTGACTTTTTGCTTGGATGTTGTTGTTGTTTATAATGTTATTATCTTCTGTATAATAAGCCAATTTTCGGAAATTTCACCTTTAAATAACACGCTCAAAATACTGGCAAAAGCTATTATGATTATACATAGTTGTTGTATAAAATGGGTTGCTGTATAAAATCACGGCCGTATTGTATTGTTGGCGCGATCTCTTTCACAATAAGTTATTAATGCGCGCCTCAGACGAGTAATACTTAACTTATTAAATAAATAAATGTATTTACACGAGATTTTTCCCGCCTAACAATAATATTCTAATGTTTTATGCGAATACAATTTGAGTTAAAACGTAATCATAGAATTAAATTCAGTTTGTATTTTTAAGTTATCACGTAGTATTGTCACGAACAGTTAACATCTTCTCGTGAATACAACGAAAAAAAAAACACTTTTCCATTGGTTATATATAGAATTGATAGTAAATGAGATTTTTAAATCTTATGCTCGTCGATATTTTTTTATCTCTCTTTTTCTGGAAAATAAAATTGTTAAAAATAACGAGTTTTCTATTTTGAAACACTTCTATTTATTTATTACAGTTTTATTTTCCGAGAAACACACACTCATATTTTCAATAATTTTATGTTCTGTGTTATTTGTGACAAATTTGGAATAAAAAAACATTTTATTTTTATAGCTCGAAAAAAATAAGTTTTCCAAAGAATTATAGCTCTGAATCTTGTAATAGTAAATCAAAGAATATTTCCAGTCGTTTTAACCTCACATTAGATGACTGTGTTACTGACCCCACTGTTCGATTGTTGTTCGTTCGCATAAAAACCTATGCTAAACAGTTTTGCATTAAGATATATAGATTTTCATGAAAGACTATTCATAATAGAGTACGTGTATGAGTACAATGAATAATTTATGTTTGTTCTGTTTTTTGTTTTGTGCTTTCCATATACATATGCAACTCTAATGTCTAATGTAGTTCACTCCCAATCAATAGATACTAAATGAATGATTTTAAGACAATGCTATAATAGTTTGACTTTTATTTTTATTTGTTCCATCAATATTTATTATCCAAATGCATGTTATGATCATATTTTCCACGAACATATCGTTTCCACGAACTGTTTTGCAATTAAAATCAAACAGACTTACTTTTTAAATTTTAATATTTGATTCTTGTATTAGTATTTTTATTGAAAAAATTAGAATAAAATTTGCAAATAGATATCATGTAAAAGATTAACGCAGCCCTTTGGGATTGAACAAGAATATAAAGTGGTATTAATGGCAATATTTAATTTTAATGTGTAAATATCGAGTAAATAATTAGTAGTTAATCGGATCATGTGTTTAGATTGTTTTAAAATTTAATCTCTAATTAATTTAATTTCTATTTTCTCGCCACATTAATTCATCAAAATCTTCCAATTTAGATAAATGTTAATAATCTTTAATAGTAATAACTAATTAAAGACGTGAAAAGAGATTATCTTTAATTTATCCAATTAAATGAAGATCCTTATATTAGATTAAATAGTTTCAGGTATAGATGAGCAGGTCTGGGTCCTTTAGGTCCTTATCGAAACCTGGACCTGCGCCTAGAACTCAATATGAGTTTTGGAACCTACTAGCAGTTTCTGTTAAAGACTCGGATCAGGTTCGGGTCATTAGTGGTGGGATCCGGACTCGGGACTTCTTTTAATCCCTCTCACCATAAGTAAACATTAATTGGTTAAAAAGTCAAGAAGTAACTTAAAAAACTAATTGAATTTATCTCAAATAATCTCAAGTGCATAGACTATATTGCAAAAAATATTTTATATTTAAAATTAAGTCAAAAATTAAAGCTACTCCTAATAAAACTTTATAAAAGGTCCTAAGTCTTACTTTGGTGGGACGCGGACTCTAACCTATTAGAACCGGATTCAATTTATTAAAACCAGGACCTGAACCTTTAAACATTCTTACAAGAACTTGAACCTCAAAGGACCCAAGTCCTGAGGTCCTAAGGTTAACTTTTGCTCATCTATAGTTTCAGGTACTGGATTAGTACTCTAATATTCTTTTAACATGGAGGGGCTGTTGAATATAATTAACAATAAGGCTGTCACTTAATAAATGTCAAGTTGGGACAAATGAACTTCTACTACTATTTAAAATTTTTTATAATGAACTTTTCAACACATTGTACTTCTAAACCCATTTATCGAAACAATATACTGTTTGATTTTATTCAACCATTTGTACGTGAACTTTTCAAATAATTTCGGTACAATTTAAAAATTCACCTGTCAATAATGTTCGCATCTAAATTGATTAACTGTCTTTTTTTTCACCAGAAATACAGTTTCACTTAAAAGTCTTATTTTGTATTTTTCTAAACAAATACACACAAAAGTCATTCTTGTGTCGCAATACATTTAAAGAATTTCTGTCAAAATGTTATGTTTCTGTAAAATTAACTTAAGGTTTACTCCTAAAATAGAATAAAACAAAAGAATATTTACAACAAAAGAAGCAACAAAAAAACGCGTTAAAGCGTTAAGACGTTACGCACGCTGTTATCGTTTGTTCCACTAATTCTCTGCGAAATAAAACAATGACAATGAATGCAGGCATTCGTTACGAGTCGGTAATGCGATAAAACTTGTTGTTTGAACTGCAGACTCGGTATTTGCTTAGAAGAGACCGTTAATTCTATTTTATTAGTTCAGTTATTTTTTCTTTTATAAGAGGATTATTCTTATTTATAAAAAATTTACTCGTAAGTATTATAAGAAGATAAATTTTTCTTTTAGAGAAGTGAAGGCTAAAAAAGATATGAATACAGGTAGCAAACCATTAGTCAATTAATATATAAAGATTTTTTTTTTTTAAAAATTGTTGAAATATTGTTTCAGTTTTCTAAATATTTTTCATCACAATTAAAATGTGTTTATTTTTACTCTAACATTAAGTTGTTATTAAAGATATTTCCATTATTGTTGTTTTTTTTTACTGTGTAATAGTTATTTTTCTTTTGGGAGTAATACTCGTTTTATGGTTTTATTGTCAATGCTGCTCAGAGTCATTGATTATTCTTGCTTTAATGGTTCCTTTTCCCAAAACTCTGGCATAAAACGAGTTTATTTTTACTATAAATCCAAAAATATTTTAAAGCACGATATGAAGTCCACATTTTATCACATTTTTACTCTCCACACAAGTTTTAACTGAAATGTCTATAAATAATACTGAAAATTATTTTTTTTTATAAAAAAAGCACTATAAACTGCTTATAAAAGAATTTAGAGTGATTTTATTATTATTCAAGAATTTAAGCTTACAATTATTTTCAAAAATCTTTATTTTATTTTATGAATCTTATTATTAATAATGGCTTTTTAAATAAGACTTAAAACAAATAACATTCCCAGTGAACATTGTTGAACGATTCAGCCGTTATAATGACGCAACTCTTCATAGAATTAGATAAAATAAAAAGATTATCGTACAAAATTAATAATTAAATTGGAATTTTAAAGAATTTATATTTTTCTGATTCATATGTACATCGTTTACAGTATTATTTATTTATTTTTATTGAGGAAATCGAAATCTAATTAAATATTGATTTTTTATTTCGAATACTATTTACCAATCAAACAAAACACAAAAAAACTGAATATTTAAAGAAGTATTGGCAGTGTGTTTAAATGAAACTGTTTTTGTTCAATCGATTCACGAAAATCTAAAAAATGAGCGTTTCTAAACTATTTCTAAACTTTAATAAGGTTCTTGTATTGGATATGTTTTTACAAGATTTGTGTTCTTCTCTGTTTGGATACTTAGTAGAGAAAATTTTGGTTTTAATTATTTAATAGAAAAATTGAAAATTCAGTTAAAAATTGAAAATAGTTAGACTATGCTTTTCAAAGTATGCTCATTAAACTAGAATTAAATACAAATTATAGAATTGACAATTAATAATTGTGATAGAATTTTAATATCGGAGATGTAACCTGTGTTATCGAGCATTAGTCGAAATTTCTTTTAAACATGACTATGAATACAGTTTGCGACTTAGTTGGTAAAAGTTAACCTTTTATAATACTAACCTCAAATTTTTCTTCTAGTAAAACAATTCTTTTAAGAACATAAGAGATTCTATTATTTTTTTTGTTAAATTATTCAATTGTTATTTTTGTGCTTGTATTGCGTTGTGCTTATACTGTACTAAACAAGATTTATATTTGATAAAGCATGTTCAATACACTTATTCCTAATTAATATGTCTAGACTTTAGTATTAGGGATTACTATACGAAATTATAAATAATTATATTAAATATTTAATATTACAAACGTGCATAATCTTGTTATTATAGAGGATTTAAAATTGCCCATAATTATTACCAGACTTCGGATTTTTGGTTAAATCCCAAATTTCACCATAAACACCAAATTTTGTAAAAAAATCGTGAAAAATTGTC
>JAQIVF010001886.1:0-12432 GCA_034698365.1 Steganacarus magnus | reverse complement strand
AATTCAGTTAACAATAAATTATTTGATGATAATGACTCGAATGCAACGAATGGTATTTTATGTAATGATGACGAAAAAGTTAAACATTTATCAAGAAATAAGAGCCCAAATAAAAAGAAAGATCTAACAAAGAAAAGCAATAAATTGGTTGACTGGAAGTTTTTATCATTAGATTATCAGTCCATTGATTGGAGCAAAGAAATGCCATTTAAACCATTGAAATGCTTAACATTAACTGAACAAGAAAGTGCTCTCATTGAAGATTTATTATTTGTTTTAATTGTATGTTTATTTATTACAGTATATTTATCAAACCTTTTTGTTTTTAATTACTGTGTAAATTTTGTTGTAGGGTATCGAAGGAAAGTATATCCGATTGCAACATATTAAAGATCGACCAAATAAGCATAGTATGGTTATTGATAACACTGGCGATCAAATATTATATACACACGCTTCCAGAATAATAACTTTGTGTCCTTACTATTCGTATATTATTCATTTCATTGATGAAATTAATGCAGGTTTGGTTAATCAATCACTTGTAGCTGCGATGCGAACACATATGAGAGATTACTTTACGTTAATAAGTCAACTTGAAATACAGCACAGAAGGAGTGAATTATCATTACAAAAAATGTGGTATTATTTACAGCCTTGTTTTACTAATTTGGAGATTTTAAAACATATCGCCAGCAATATTATGAAAGGCAACTGTAGTGGTGGTTCTGTTTTGAGTATTCTTCACGAAAAAACGATCTCATTGACAGGTAATACAAAAGCGCAGGAATTTTGTTACGATATCACGAAAAAGGCGAGTGAACCGTATTTTGAAATTCTCGAAAAATGGGTTTACGAAGGGATAATTGATGATCCATATAAAGAATTTTTTGTTGAAGACAGAGCGTCTGAAGACGATGAAACTGTTTCTGATGATCTCTATTGGGAGAATCGTTACTCAGTGGTGCGCTCGAGAATTCCAATATTTTTCGAACGTCATTCAGACATGATAATGAAAACTGGAAAGTATTTAAGTGTTATTCGACAGTGTGGTCGAGAGATTACACGTTCATCATTTCCAGATTCATTAGCGTATACAACCGAAGAGCGCGTATATATCGATAGTATTGAAGCGGCGTATAAATTTGCCAGCGAAGAACTTCTTCACTTATTAGTTGACGAGTCTGATTTGATTGGACGATTAAAATCAATTAAGCATTACTTCCTCATGGATCAGGGAGACTTCATTGTACAATTTATGGATTTGGCTGCTGATGAGCTGGAAAAAGAAATCAATGACATCGCTCCTAATAGACTCGATTCTTTGCTCGAACTTGCTTTAAGGACATCTATGATGAATTCGGATAAATATAAGGATGACGTTCGTATTGAACTATTGTCTGATTCATTGCACTCACAAATGTCTAATATATTAAACATTGGAAATAGTTATTTAAATGATGAAATGCAATTCAATTCTCAATCATATCCATTACAAGGATCTGAAGCACTTGCGCTAAAATTTGTTGTTTCGTGGCCATTGTCGCTGATCATAAGCAAAAGAAATATTACTTGCTATCAAATGCTGTTTCGGCACTTGTTTTACTGCAAATATGTCGAACGACAGCTCGAAGAAGTATGGGTTGTAAATAAAATAGCAAAACGATTTACTCTTAACGCTCTCACGGGATATGCGCAGGCGTTTGCATTGAGACAGAAAATGTTAAATTTCGTACAAAACCTAGAATATTATATAATGCTCGAAGTAATTGAACCGACTTTCCACCAGTTTTTAGAATATGTTCAGACAAAAGTCGCCAGTGTTGACGAAATGATGAAATCTCACGAAGAATATATTCAAAAATGTTTACGCGATGGCATGCTTACTGTTGGGGATATTTTGCAATCTGTTATTAAACTTCTTCGACTTTGTTCGTCGTTTTCAAAGTTTATGAAAGTATGTTGTCATGCATTTGATCAATAAAATGCAATATTCTTTACCATAATATTATATGATTTAATTTAAGGATTCTCAGCGTCATTCAATAAAATATGAATTATTGGACACGAGTGGGAATATTGTTGCGACCGATGAATGCGTTGATGACAGTGTAAATAACCTTCAATTGAATCAAAGTTTTGAAGACCACGTGGCAAATATGCATAAAGACTTTAATTTGAATTTACATGAATTATTACATGGAATAAAACTACAAACTCAAGAGAATTACACTATGCTTCCCGTTTTGAATAGGTTTGTGCACTCTTTTTATTCATTGTGCGCACTTAATAACAATTTTTTTTTAAATTTCAGACTTGATTTCAATGGATTCTATGAATCATTAGATCTAAGCGAAGACTGAATTAATGGTTTTATTACATTTACATTTTACTATAAATGTATAAAGATATTTGCCATTCTGTGTAATATAATGTTTTTTAAATGTTTGCGACAATTTTCAAGTTTCTAGTCTAATGTTTAAATATTAATTTTTGATAACCGTATAAATAAAATAAGTCTTAAGACTCAGCCTAAATTTTCATCTACAAATTGGTAACTCTTTATGCGACAATAAATGTTTTTTTTTTAGTTTGAGTTAATGTCGTACTATATTGGATTGCATTCAGTGCGTGAATTGATATGAATTTTAAAAAATTCGAACTTATTTCGTCACAATCAATGTAATTATCGCTAATTTTATTTATATTTAAATCGAGATTATGAATGTTCGAATCTTTTACTTTTAACGTTAAAACCATTGAAATGCATGATGTAATTTATTTAATTCAAATAATCAAAATTTTTGTTATTATTTATAACAAATTTCTTTCACATAATAGTTAGAGCCTCAAAAAATTAGCATTTATTCTATTATGAAATAGTGCTTTAAATTGCTTTAAAAATGTACCAAAATAGCGTTAAAATTAGCATTTATTATTTTAAATAATTAACATAATATAAAATTAAAAAATTCGAGAAAAAAATCTTTATATTCAACCTTTTATTGTTTAACTTTTTCAATTTAGAATCTGTTAAAAAATTCCTAAATTTAATCAAAAAATAAAGGAATGATGATTTGAATTTTTCATAAATTTAAATCGCAATTAAATGATAATTTTTCGTTTGTGGAATAATACCACATAATTGCAAAAATAGTATTAAATATTAAAAATAGAATGTACAGTATAAAATTTATATAATTTAAGAAATAGCGAGTAAGAAATTTTTAAGATTTAACGCGATCGTGACGGTCATAATATCTGACTTCGTATTGTAATTTTTGTTAGACATATGGATATTATTTTATTGTTTAATGATTATTAGTGGTCGATTGCTCACTACGTTCGCTCGCTCCCCACTTACTATAATTTTAGTTTTTATCTGATATATTTTAATATTAATGTCGCTTAGTTAATGTGCCAGTTTCTGTTTAAGTTCAGGATTTTTACTATATTGTGGCCAAAAGCGGCATAATCCGGTTTTAATATTAATATTTTCCGTTTATCCTATTGGCTTAAGACGATTATAAGTGGCATTTCACTGTAAAAATGGTGGCATATGCCGGTTTTAATAGTGTAATAATCCGTGATTTTACTATATTTAAAGGCAAAATTTGCATATGCCGGTTATTATAATGACATTTTAAGGTTATAATTGTGTCTCAAACCGGGTTTTATACTATATTACCGCCAAAACGGGATCTATACTATATTACGTATCCAATCGACTATTTGCACATATGTTGCTCTTTTTCTTTTTTTACTTTTAGTCAATTCAGACAAATCAATTTTCTCTTTACATAGCCATTCTAAATATAGAGATCGGACTTTACTTTTCAATGAGCGGTGAATCGCAACGTCTCCAGGTTGTAATAAAAGAGTACAACCGCCAGGAATGACCGCAATTTTAGTTCCACAATTATCTTTTAAATATGTCACTGACAATGTTTATGTGTGACCTCTGACAGAGTCAAATACAAGTAATGACTTATTAGATTTGAACAAATGCGATGTCATTCCTGGTCGCTTTAACCACACCGAGTTGATCCAATCCCGCATCATTACAGCATCAATAGATCCGGATTTAGCTGCACGTATAATGCAATCGGTTTTAATTGTGATTTTTGGTGGATATTTTCTATTTTTAAAAATAATCATTGAATTCAATTTGAGTCCATCACCGAGAAATGCCAGTACAACTGTAAAGCGAAAATGATCATAACCTGTACTATTTACAAGTGCATGTTTAGCTCCTCTCTGATCATATGAATGATTACAAATCATATCGAAATACATGAGTACCTTATCCATACCTCCAATGTTGTTAATCGTAATTGAGTTTTCTTCAATTAAGGTCGTAACAAATTTTAGAAAACTTAAAGCTTGTATACCCGCATCAAATTTAATTTTTTGCCCGTTACCCGTTATAATCCTATTACTAATGTTAAAGCGAAGAATAAATCGATTTAACCAACCGTTACTTGCGGTAAAATTATTACTTTTATACAATTCGCGGTAAATGATGCGTGCTTTCTCCTGAATTCTTTCATAATTTACGGGATTTCCTTTATCTCGTTCAGCTTTAAACCAATCAAATATACTTTTTTCCATATCAGGATAAAAAGCCTTTTTTGTCTTTCGCTGTTATCTTTAAAACTGATTCGCTTTGTCGCTCTTAGAGACTTTCTAGCAATTTCAGTTTTACAGTATTTAGCAAAATTACTAAGTTTCAATTCCTTTTTAATCCAACCTAAGTTTTAAAATAAAACTTTAATTGTATGGTATATTAGTATGTAGATAACCTGTTCTTATAAAATACCAATATTTCTCTTAAAACTGTTTTAAGACATTAAAATTGGTATATTTGACCACTAATTAAGCATTAGTATACAATTATCTACAATATTATCAATAGTGGTAAACCAGTTTTTAAAAGCCCATATCTTCTGAAACGCTCGCGTGACATCGGATAAGTTATTTTTGAGTTCTACTCATGATTACCTTTCAAATGATATATTTATTGATAACAGTTCCAGTCGTTCCATCTATGGTACACCTGGAACTGTTGTTGATATATATATTATTTGAAAGGTAATCATGACTGTAACTCAAAAATAACTTCTTATTCAATATCACACGAGCGCTTCAAGAGTTACAGACATCACAAAAATTTTGTTTTGAAACAATGAAATTAAAATAATGTTTACCTCTAAGAGTTGTTAATCCAACTTTCATTTCTGCAGCAGTTTTCCTAGCATTTCATCCATTTTTATTATAACGTTTAATTGCATTTAACTTAAACTCAACTGATCTATTTGTTTGATGTCGTTTAATCTTATTTGTTACTTTACTTAAAACATTGTCATTACCTTCACTTTCACTCTCGGTAATTGTTAAAGTAGTAGTTGGAGTACAATCCATTGTTATTACAACTTAGTCAAAAGTCAATGCTTTAAAGTTTAAGCGATTTTGAAAGTTTTATTATTGTGTTAATTAACTTTCAAGGCATTCTCATAATTTGCAATAATTTTCAAACAATATTAGCAGTGAGAGTAAAATAAGTTTATTTAAATTTAGACCTTACTCGCTATGGCAAGTAATATGAGTTTGGAAAAAAATTCCTCCTGATTTCATCAAACTCGCTGTGGTGAGTAATACGAGGTAATACGTTACTATTGTAACGTTGTGGCAGTTACCGCCGAACGACAACGATGACCGGTCGGCGTTATAATTATTGTGACATAATAATTATAACTACAATTACATTCACAAAATATTCACTTTATTCAAATGACCGTTTAATAAATGCTTTTAAAATTACATACAAAATGCGTTACTAAATCTATAATTGAGTGTAATGAACGGTCGAGACTTAGACATAAGTCACGATTGAAGAGCGCTGACATCAGAGTGAAACGGAAGAGAAAACATAAGAGTCGAACATAATAGAGCGAAAAATACTAATACAATGATATTTATACGTTAAGAGAACATTCTAGAAAGTGCTGAGTCACTGACCGGTCCAATAATGGAGTCAGTGTGTGAAAAGGGGGTGATAGGTATGAGAGGAGTGATATATGCTTCACTATAAATAGACATAAAACAGCTACTATTCAACCAGTTATTATTAACGTTAATAATATCATATATTCTATGTATTGTGAAGCATCTCAGTAAAGTTTCCATAGTAACGCAGTAAAGCAGTATGTCTAACGTAGGGGTTCAGTAATGATCAAAACTAAGAATAGTTTAGACTACACTGCAATACATTTGCTACAAACAAGTGATAATAAAATATAGTCGCTATCTTACTGCAAACAATGAATGTTACGAACTTAAATTTAAGTTTACAGTCTATATTACCATGCATTGCATGGGTAGAAATCTAATAACCAATATTAATCCATGATTAAATGTTTGTGAAGCAAACGGGGTAATCCTAGTTATGCACAAAATTTTGAGTCTAAGGAAAAGTACTAAAGTTAAAAGTGCATAAAAACCTTAGAAGCATGCAATATACTAAAGATGCCATTTCTCAAACCATACCAAACCAAACCATTATCTAAAAACTTAAACCATACCAATCCAATCCATAATTTAAAAAAGTAAACCAATCCGAACCAAACCAAACCATGGGTAAACCATTAAACCATTTACATGTTTTGCATTTCAAATTTTATAAATAAGTTCAAATATAACATTTAAAATTTAATTATAAAAACATTTATAAAGTGAATGGTTTTTTTAAAAATCCATTTTCACTAAAAATTTTTCTTTTAACCCAAGTAATACTAAAAATTAAATTTTTATCTGTTAAAAAATTCAATTTTACTGCTAAATATATAGTTAATGGTTTAATGGTTTATAAATGGTTTTAATTGAAATGGTGTAACCAAACCAATCCTAACCGAATTTAAAAAATTTAAACCAAACCAATCCAAACCATGGGTTAATGGTTAAAACCATGGTTTAACCTTAATTAACCAAACCAATAGTACCTTTACAATATACTGTTCATTTATGGTTCTAAATTTAATTTATGGAATAACAAAGTAGTAAACGCTATAATTTCGAGTCTCTAATAATAGAGTATTAAGAGTGTATTAAATTAATACTATTAACCCATTATTTTTGTAATTATGAATTATATAATGTGACACTAAACCATAGTTACACAAGCTATATCTATACCTCTATTATTGATGGGAAACAGCTCAGCTTGAGCTTGAGCTAGCTTAAGCTGAGCTGAGCTAGAAGCTCGATTTTTTAAAATTCTCGGAGCAAAAAGCTCAAGCTCTAAGCTCGGCGTTTATTGAGCTAGACAAGCTCAAGCTCAAGCTCCACACCTTGAGCTTAATGAGCTTAAATTTACTCATAATAATGAAAACAAGTAATTTTAAATTTGCAAGTATAGCAAAATTACTTAAAAAAATATTTACAGTAAAACACTAAAAATTAAATTAACCATATAAAATGATTGCATCATAAGATCCAAACTCAAGCTCGAGGCATTTTTAATAAGCTCAAGCTCAATCTTATTTAAATTTCAGAAGCTCAAGCTTAAGTTATATAATTTTTGAGCTTGAGCTTGACAATCTGAAGCTGAATCTCACCATTTTTGAGCTTATTCCCATCACTAACTTCTATACTAGTGTTATCCCGTTTGCTTCGCAAACATTGAGACCTCTACATATGTCCCCTGCCTCTGTGCCCCCTTGTTAAACAATCTGTGTGTTTTTATGGAAACTTACTCACTTCATGAAATTACATTATAATATAATAAATTATACCTCTGCTCTCTAGATTTTCAAAATTCTAGGGCCAAATCTCATTGGATTTAAACGACAATTTTTTTCATTTTGGACAAAATTTATAGTGGTCTCACGAACTAATCGGATTTAAACGATTTTATTTTATTTATTTTTCGATTTTCTAGGAGGGGGTTAACCCTAGCCAAGCCCTCCCCTTATGTAACAATGCACTAAACCCAATGTCTCTAAGCTTCTGTTACTTTGATACTGTTCTAATTAAGATTTGGATTCTAACAGAGCTTAAATATGATTTAAAATTAAATAATTAAAAGTAAAAATCAATAAAAAATTCATAGTTAAATTTAGTTTATTATGCGGTTATGTCTTAAAACGCAGCCACCGTCAACACTGCAACATGTTCACAGACAAATACAATTAAACCTGAAAAATATTAACTATGAAAAATAAATATAATAAAAATGAACATTTATATAAAAAACTATTATTAATTAATAAGAATTATAGATTAAATTTATTTTGTAAGAAAATTAATTAATATCTGCTCAAAATTGAAATTTCTTCATTGTTAAAATAAATTAATTTCGATTGTATATTCTGTAACGATGACAATATTTTGTTGGTGACTACGTTTTAGAACATAGCCTATTATGCTTTTGAGTTTAGCTAAAACTGCGACTGCAGCGCCGCTTTTAACGTTCAATACATACATAGTATTGTTGGTTTCTATACGAAATTTAACGTCCAATAAAAGCGTTCATTTCTAAAGATATTTGAAATGACAACCAATGAAATGATACTTTGAAAACATTTCAATACGAGTTTGTTTGTGTTTATTTCAATTTAAATGTTATTGTGATTAATACACAATTAATTCATACCAAAATGAGTAATAAATTAAAATCAATATTAAAAGAACCAGAAATTGGTTTATACGAAGAAAGTGCAGCGTTATGTCGACCAACAAAAGCCGAAAATCTATTCGACAATATTATTGGTAATCGAATTAATGGTAATTACAATTACAGCAAAAATATGAGACGACCAGTGCTTCAGACCATTGCACACAACGATTTGCAAACCAATTCGCAAACATCGAGCCAAACATCGCAACCGATTTCAAAAACTGGCAAAACTAAGAGCAGAGTTAAGTTTAGTGAGAACAGTGTGAAGAAAAAATGTGGTAAAACTCAAAAGAATAAGAATAAGTCATCGAAAGCGTATCCCGATTGTACGAAACAATCGCTTCTGAAAGCGTTCGAAAGCGCGAATCTTCCAGATTATGACGAAATAGCGAGATATGAGTTGCATGTGACCAAAGCGGACAATAAATACTTCGATAAAACAGATCCTCCGACACCACCTCTTTATCAAGTGTTGAAACCTTTCGAAGATTTGATTGATTGGAAAAAATACAACACATCGGCTGATGACTCGGTGATCATTGATCATGAAAACGTTACTAAACCTAGTGATGCCAGTTCTGAGTGGCAGACATCGAATACCGATTTATCGGTTTCTATCGATGAACACAATAGTGATCCATTAAACAGTATTAATAATAGTAAAGTAGACGAAGTTTGCTCGCAAAGTACGAGTGAACCAATAAAAATCGTCGATTCAGTGCCTCATAAAAAGTTAGCGGCGAGCACTCCTATAAACAGAAGAATTAATTTTTCTCACAATCAAACTGAGAATTTGTCTCCAATCGAGTTGTTTGACGATACTCTCACTGACATTACGAATGTGACGCAAAAGCGTAACACATTTATGGCACCACATCCACCAAAATCGAAGCCATTACGAGCGAAAGTTTCTGTTTCTAAAACTGTAATTCCTATACGTTCAGTGATTCCTTCCGCGACTTCTTTTGAAAAAGTGAAATTAACT
The DNA here is from genome assembly GCA_034698365.1 of Steganacarus magnus. Classification (NCBI taxonomy): domain Eukaryota; kingdom Metazoa; phylum Arthropoda; class Arachnida; order Sarcoptiformes; family Steganacaridae; genus Steganacarus; species Steganacarus magnus. The sequence goes on along the minus strand of JAQIVF010001886.1, from coordinate 2,773 downwards.
GCCACAACAAATACAGATAAATCGAATGATAATTGTAATGTCGGAAAAATAATTATCGCAGATAATTGTGATGATTCAGTAATAAATGGTGATTCGAGACAAAATAATGTATCAGATCATACTTCTCACGCGTTTCACGAATCTGAGTGCGGATCTATCATTCAAAATGTTGATCACTCATTAAGCTCTACTATAATTGGAAAAGATTTCTCTAATTTTGCTCCAAAAATTAAAAGTACCCCATTATATAATTCTCACAGAAAATGTGCATCTGATAAATACTCGAGTTTAAAATCATTAAAATCGTCACGATTTGATTTAATTGTAGACAAAACACATTTAGATACATCTATATTTAAATTATTTACGCGTAATTCGAAAGAAAACTCGAGACAATTGGGCCAAACATTGACCACAACATTAATTCCTGTTTTGGATACCACTGATCACTGCATTGATGTGACGGATGCTTCAAAAAGTAAAAAATCTAAGTTGTCGTCTGCGTATCAAATCTACCGAAAGAGTATCGCTGCCGCGCATTCCATCTACAATAAGACTGGTTTGCCGTGTCGTACTGTTGTCAAGTCTATAACACCCGTTTCAAGTGAAAAGTCTGTTTGCATTGCCAGCAATTTGAAGAATAAGGATGAGCTTAAGCCATATGTCGATAAATCCATGATCTCGTTATCTCTTTCTAAAGTTGTTTATAATAACGGAAATGAAGAATTTCTGGCAGCAAAAGAGAAAGTTTTATTAATGTGTGAACCGAATTATATTATCAAATTTAATAATGTCTTCGAACGAAAAATAATTAATAATATCAAAAAGATCGGCGAAGGCTCTTATGGCGAAGTTTACATATCTAAAGACGAATGCGATAATGATATTGTGATTAAAATAATTCCGATAAACATGTGCGTCGATTCCGATGACGATATTTTTTCGCAAATTTTGCCAGAATTGGTTATATCTGCGACATTTAATTGTCTTCAAAATGGTTTATCAAACAGAGCGCCAAATTTTATTCATTTAATTAAAGCGACGTGTGCTATAGGTTTGTTTCCCGACAAACTAATTCGAGAATGGGATGATTACGCGTCGAGAAAGCAAAGTGAAAATGAAGATCCAAGAAATTACAAGAAAAATCAACTCTACATTATCTTGCATTTAGCGAATGGCGGAACAGATTTAGAGAGTTATAAGTTTAAGAGTGCCATTCAAGCGTTGAGTATTTTTATTCAATTAACGTTTGCGATCGCATCGTCCGAATGTGAATATCAGTTCGAACACAGAGACTTGCATTGGGGTAATGTTCTCATTAATTGCATTCAAGAATCTCATCTCAAGTTTATCGTTAATGGAAAACATTATACTTTTCAAACACACAGCATATTTGCGTCAATAATTGATTTTTCATTATCTCGAATGTCAAACGAAGGCTTTACTATATACGATGATTTGTCGAAATATCCCGAATTGTTCGAAGGAATAGGCGATTATCAGTTTGAAATTTATCGTAAAATGAAAATGCATAACAATAATGATTGGCAACAGTTCTGTCCATTCACTAATATTCTTTGGTTGCACTATTTATTAGACAAGTTATTGATCGCAAAAAAATACAGCAGTCGTTCTAAAAACCACAAAACAGCTTTCAATATATTGACTAATTTGAACGAAAATGTTTTAAATTATAAATCGGCGATAACTTTGGTGGAAAGCGATCAAATGAAAGCATATTTAAAACAATTTAGTGATTTGTGAATTCAATTAATTCCGTTTTTCTATTATTTTCAATTTAATTCGTTATTTTTATATGTGATTTTGTAAATATATTTGCTGTTCTTTCTATTTTGTAATTTAATGTCACGCACTTCTGAGTTAAATTAAACAAATTTCTTTAGCTATTATTTACACAATAAGTGGTGATTTATGAATATATTTATTTTATTAGAATAATTTACAATAAAGAGAATCTAACTTAAAATAAATCATTAATTGCCTGCATTTTAAGACAAAAACAAGACCGGAACAGTCAATAAGCCCAGGGAAACAATTCAGAGAATGTTAGAAAAATGCGGATTTCTCTGAATAGGGTTAATCTTTTAAGCGGAAACTTTAGAAACAGAAATAGCTTAATAGCTTAATTACACTTTCCCTCCAAATTTTATTGAAACCAAAATAAAAACAAAAATTTTATGCACAATTTATTGTTTTAGTAATGGGAAAAAATTTAACGAATTTTTACGTTTTTGTTAAATTCTGTCTAATTTAACTAATAATAAGTAAATTTAATGTCATAAAACATCAAAATAAAGGAGCGTATCAATATTATAAGAAAGTTTTAAAAATCTGAAATCATTTTTAGCCATAGAAAGACATTGTTTGAAACCGTTCACTTGTAGATTTATGAACTTTTATTGTTGTAACAGAACTTCTAGAAGTCATTGGGATAATTACTTTCAAAGAAAAAATTATCATACCAAAAATAATAACACCTAAATTTTTTGAGCTATCTTTTTAGACAATTCAATCATAAAAAATTTGGCTAAAATTTTTTGTTTTATAGAAAATACTAGCAGTTAAATAAAAACTTGTAATTTAAAAAGTGGACAAAACCTGATGAAACACTTACATCAAAAACCTCAAAATAGTGGCTATAATTGTGTTTTGGCAACTTTTGCTTTAACAATTAAGGTTGTACAACGATTCGCTTCTACCGATTGCGCGATGACAATCGATTGTAGCGATTGCTTTAAAAACTAAATACTTT